>APFE031314743.1:0-19045 GCA_000404065.3 Pinus taeda | reverse complement strand
GCCGCTCGACTTATTAAAATTCAATTTATGAAGAAAATTGTCATATTTTATTTTGGACAGAAATTTGCTTTCCGTTAAGTAAACGACACGGAATTGACTTGCGAAGAGATGACCAAGACTCCAATGTCAAGACTCCATTTCTCTCACCTGGTAGTAGTTCGTCCCAAGCCAGTGGCCTAATTTATAGCCGCTTCTTTGAAAATTTAGCATAATTTAGTTGACAAAAATAGTAGTGGGAAAGTATTATTGTCCGTTATCAATGTTATTTAAGGAAAGTTAACGTATAATCATGGGTTATGGGCAGATGGTACAGTAATGACATGTTTATTATTTTTATAATTTATTAATATAAATGGAATGAGATGGTTATTATTTCTATAATTTATTAATGTAAATTGAATTATTGTAAAGATAAATTATGTGGAGTACTTTATTTATCATAGGTTTCAGAAGTTTTTTTTATATATATTTTTGGTGTGATTTCTTTATAATTTGCTAAAAATTTGTTGGAATCACAAATTTGAGTTCTGAATTTTTCATAATATGAGTGTCCAAGTGTTTTTCAAGAGTATTGAATCTATCAATAAAATTAACCTTTGACAAAAAAAATTCAGACTAATTCCAACCAAAAACTACAAAACTTATAATATTTACACAACACCAAATTATGCTATTTGGAATTACTTGTTGGTTGTGTTTATGAAAACAAGCTTTTACTCCTAGTAAATGTCTTTGGCTCTTGTGCTATTACCTGTGTTTGTTTTTGTCTAAAATAACTAACTGTAAACTAAACCAAAACAATTTTGAAACATACCTAAAGCCCCACATTTTTTTTGGTCTAAAATAACTAACAACAAACTAAACAAAAACAATTTTGAAACATATATGAAGTAACACATTTTTATTTTTATCTATATATACGATACTATATTTTTTTATTGATAAAATTTTTATAATTTAAATTTAACCGTGACCTCCTAAAAGAGAACACATACTCTTAACCATTAAGCCCACTTGAACTGTATAATATAAATAGCTTAAAACTTAATGCATATTAAGACTTTATTAAATACATAAATTTTATTATTTTCAATTGTAAATAGTATTTTTCATTAAAAATTTAAAAGTCAATGCAAGCGGCCACTTCCTTATTTTTTATATGAGTATTTAATAAATAAAAAATTATATATCAAATATTTTTTACAAAGATGATGAACCAATGGGAGATAGGATGCCATTTGTGATCGATTAATTAATAGGATGTATGATATTGTTCATGCAATAGAACCATAGAGTCCTTTTACTCCGATTCAACCATACATAGTTGGTACTTTCCTTTTAGGGCCCTCCTTTGTTGCAACCCCAATATTTTTATTTTGTTATTTACACATTAATGCATCGGTTGCATAGTTTCGCTACACATTATTTAGGGCTGGGGTTATACAATCTTATTTATTAATGGGTCAATAGCACTGTAAATATTGGTTGTCTTTCTTTTTGATAACGTCAACGATGTATATGCCCACCACACATTATGTAGCCCACCACACATTATGTAGCAGTGTGTATTATAGCTCCATGTATTAATGAATCAATAACACCATAAATATTGGTTACCTTTTTTTGTGATAGTTGCACAGAACAATTCCTCTCTCTTGGTTGACTCTATTGTTTGCATGGTTGTGGCTCACACGACTTCAGCCTTTTCTTGGTGCATCCGATAAATAAGTGGAAGCTAAATTTGAGCGGTCTATGGGAGTTAATATTAGAGATTTAGCTTATAGGGGACACTAAATGGATGTATATCTAGTTACATTTGTCCACATGGTAATTTGTATAAATATTTTTAGTCCAAATTTTAGTAGTCTATGGGAGTTAATATGATAGATTTAGCTTTTTGGGAGATAGTAAGTGGTTGCATATCTAGTTCCTTTTCTTTATATGG
The DNA here is from genome assembly GCA_000404065.3 of Pinus taeda. NCBI lineage: Eukaryota > Viridiplantae > Streptophyta > Pinopsida > Pinales > Pinaceae > Pinus > Pinus taeda. The sequence continues at coordinate 17,100 of APFE031314743.1, read as the reverse complement.
TAATTTGTATAATTATTTTAGTAATATTGTAAAAAATGTTTTAGTTTTTCTAATATGATCCATTTAGGAAGTTTCAATTATAATTATTCTTTAAATGTTATATTTACGCTGATAGGCGTTTCTTTTGAATCAATGCCCCTCTCATTTTAGTCTATACTTTTCCTTTGCATCTGACATCTAGCACATAATTTTTTTACTCTCTCTGTGTGACATCTGGTTCCCATGCATTATTCTTCCAGGTCTCTCCAAAGTCGTTGCTTGACATATGGTTCCCTATCATTATTCCTCTAGGTCTCTCGAAAACCGAATTCTGTGGTGCACGACCAACATATTCCTGCTTCTATGACCCACGACGAACAGATTCTTGCTTCTATCACCCACGACAAACATATTCCTGGGTATTACCTTCAACCCTCAATTATGTATTATCCTGTGTATTACCTCCTTTTTAATTTCCCTACTTCATTTTTGTTTCAATGCTAATTTTGTTGTGATTCTGTTCAACAATAAAAAACACCCACTGCGAGCGACCGTGTTCAAAATATCACAGACGAAGCCCACAGAGCCCAGAGAAGGAGCCCGTGTTCAGTATAATAGTGTTCAATATAGCAGATACGACATAGGCTTTAAAGCCCTTCAGGTATATGTAATGCAAATCTCCGTTTGGTTCCAGTCTCCTCCACATTCAAATCAAATTAGATTTTGGCATATTCTAATTGCAGTGAGTGAGGTTGTTCTTAGTATGGACGGTATTTGTGTGTGACTACAATACATTTCTTTTCGATTTCTTCGGCATCAACTTAACGTGTTTATGATTCGATTTTTGTTCCTTAGTTTTGTTACTTTGTCAATGCATGGGTATATTAGTAATGAAGTGCTACTGTTTTAAATCAAAATCTAGGTAGTGAGAAGTCATGGTTTCAAAATAGAAAGCTTGAAACCGTCCAATGGAATATATGGTGCTCACTAGTGAAGGAGGTTCGATCCAGATTTAAATAGGAACACAACAAATTACAGAGACAACAATAAATATAGGGATGCAGCAGAAATCATACTTCATTTCATTAATGTATAATATTGAAATATGCTTACAAATAGAAATGGAAATAAACTAGCTCAGGTGATGGTAGCTTATCGCTAAGGAGAGATGTGGCGGCTACATGGATCTGAATTGTCTTACAATGAGGCTCGAAGGCCTATTTATTGTTGAGAGATAATGGAAAACCCTAAACATCCAAAAACCTAACCCTAGGAAATGAAGCGCCAAACTATGGGCCCTGTTTTGCGTAAATTGGTACATCAACTTCTCAGGGTCATAACTTTAGCATACAATCTCCGTTTGACGCGCACAATACCTCGTTAGAAAGATCTATCCGAGGACTACAACTTTGGGATGAGAAAAATTAGGCCATTGACTGATGTTGCTCCCATTTTTCCCAAAAAATGTCTTTTAGGGCCTCTAAATGGCTCCAAAAGTTCAGAACCCGAAAAACTGCTAAAAATAGTAAATTGTGCTAAAATTAAGGAAACTGAAAAACTGAAAGAAACAATGGTAGGGGTCCAAGTGGAATTGGCGGGTGGCCACCAATATCCACCTGGATCATTCCTTCCCCTTAGGAAGCAATTCTCCCCATTGCATTGAGCTCCTCCATGGGATGAGGAAACTTCTACTGAACTTGGTCCCTGGTGAGCCACTTTCCTTGGTGAAGGAGTTGGCCTGCTTTGACAACCTGATACAGTTATATCTTCTGCTGGCGAGTGTGCTTGATCTACGTGTACATGATCCGATCAGTTGCAGCTTGTTCTATGCAATCTGGATTTAACTCTGATGGTGTGGGCTGTTCTACAATGTCGGACGTGTCTAGTCGAAGATTCGTCCAATAGAAATACTTCTGTAGTACTTCCACCATTTTCTCAACCCCGAAATGCCCAACAGCTCGATTGTAGTGTGCTTACCAATTCATCTTAGCATGCTCGCTTGAAGGAACATAAAGGTGACCAAGGTGGCATAACAGGGCATCCTGGAGGTGAAAATATGAAACATGCTGAGCCTCTAAGAGTGTCTGGTATGTGTGGCCGAATTTTGGATTGATTTTGTAGAGAAGTGGCCAATCAGAAGTCTCGTGCCCACAAGAGTTGAGCACGGTGGTTAACACCATGATCAATGGTCGACTGAGGCAATCTGCAACATTATTGGTGCTGCCCTTCTTATACTTGATATTCAAATGAAACTGTTGTAGGTATGTGGACCACTTCTATTGGCGATCATTCTGCAACTTCCCTTGGGTCTGTATGAATTATAGGCGTTGGTGGTCTATGTGGATGACCGTTTCCTTCCCCAAAATGTAATGCTTCCATTGTGTCTAAAAGTGTCTCACTGTGATATGCCACTCGATGCCCATGTTGAGTAAGGACTACCCAATAGCATAGTCAGAGGCATCTGCCTTGATCTCAAATGGTTGTTGCAAGTCTGGTAATGCGAGCACTCATGCCGAGCAGAGGTGATGTTTCAACTATGTGAATGGCTTCTGTTGAGATTCAAACCAAAAGAATCTTGCTTGGCCAAGTGATATGAGAAAATCCCAACACGAACCTGTTGTAGAAGTTGGAAAGACCCAAAAAGTTACGGAGCTCTGTCAGAGTGGTTGGAGATGGCCAATTCCAAATGACTTGGATCTTGTCTGGATCCACATGCACCCGCCATTCATCAATAATGTACCCCAAATACTGAACTTGGATCATGCGAAAAGTGCATTTCTCCAAATTAACACATAATTTGTGTTGCCGCAATGTTTAGAGAACCTGTCAGATGTGGTGGAGGTGCTCTTCCCAACTCTGGCTGAAGATCAGAATGTCATCCAAGTATACCACTACAAATGAGTTGGTGAATGGCCACAAGATGTTATCCATTAGCCTCATGAAGGTTGCAAGAGAAGTCGTCAACCTGAAAGACATAACCAACCATTTGAAAAATCCCTCCTTGGATTTGAAGGAACTCTTCTACACATCAGAGGGTTTGATTGGTACCCGGTGATATCCTAACTTCAAATCGATCTCTCTGAAATATTTTGCCCCTTTCAGTTGGTCCAGAAGGTCATCAATCCGTGGGATTGGGTACCTATTTTAGACAGTGATCTTGTTCAACGCCCAATAGTTAATACAGAGTCTCCAAGTCCCATCCTTCTTCTGTACCAACACAATTGGGCTCCCACAAGGTGATGAAATTGGTCGGATGTGACCTTTTTGTAGCAACTCCTAAATCTGCCTCTTGATTTTATCATTCTGCAGAACAGAGTGTCGTTAGATTCGTCCATTGGGTAGGTATGCACCTAGGGTTAGATCGATGGAGTGCTTGAACTAACAGTGCAAAGGAACCCTTGCAGGGGAGGTGAAGATGTCCTCATACTCCTCCACGACCTTGTCCATTTGTAGTTATCATGCGGAGGGGCCTTGTCTAGAGGTCGTGGCCATCGTCTTCTTCTTTCCTTGAGGGTGTATCATCAAGAAAACAAATTTCCCGGTTTTGGAAATGAGCGTAATGCATTTTTTTGCAGTAACCAAAGAGATGGTGGTAGGCGGTGCTACCTCCTGTATCCTGTACAACTTATTTTGCAAAGTAACAATAACAGCAGAAGGCCTTGACTCATACACAACATGTCGCTTCCACAAGTATGGTCGGCCTAATAATACATCACAAACATCAAGGGGTGCAATGTCACACAATACCTCATCCATGAAGGGATTGATGTTGTATGGAAGGCGACACTGCTAGCTCACGCGAAGATCCCATCCTTGGTGAAGCCACCCAATGGTGAACAATTGTGGATGTGCTGTGGTCGGTAAGCCCAACCGCTTCACGACCTCTACTGAAATGAGGTTCTTTTGGCTCTCGCTGCCGACAATGAACTGTAGCGAGGAGCACTTTACCCACATCTAGGAGTGGAAGAGGTGCTCCTCCTCCTCTGGATATTCAAGTTCCTCCTTCTAAATCTTCATTGTGGCAATAGTGGCATTGGGCTCCGCATCGATAATCTGCTTCCCTTTGTCATTCCCCTTATCGGGTTTTGACTCAGAGTTAGAACATGCATCTGATTCCGAAGACTTTAGATCAGCCACTAGTGACTACTTGGCCTGACACTCACTTGTGTTGTGAGCGGAGCTCTTATACAACTGACACCAATTTCCTGTGTCCTTCTTTGGCTTCGTAGTGTTGTTCTTTGCTTGCGGCTTTGGCGGGTTGTCCTAGGCCACCCCGCCTTGGCTTTGTCCTTTGTTCAGTGGTTTGGGGGTGCCTTTTCCTTCCTCTAGATTTGCAGATCCAAAGTCTTGCTTCTTCTGTTTAAACTTCTGCTTGATCTTGACAACGTATTGATATGTCGTGCCAAGCAAGGAGATGTTTAGGAACTCGATCTCATCCTGGATGTACCTGTGTAGGTAGCTGCAATATTTTATTACCAAATGCAACTTAGAATCCTTGATACCAAACTTTGTGCAAAGGGTATGAAAAATATTGGTAAACTCTTGCACGTCTTGGTCCCTTCCCTGTCGCATCATGGTCCACTTTATGTATTTATCCTCATAGCTTCTAATAGGATAGTACTACTCCTTAATGGCATTCCAGAATGAATTCCAAGTGGGTGTGGCTAAAAATAGTGAGGCCGTACTTTCATCATTCTACTCGTAGTAAGTTTCCCACTAGTCCTTGACATGTGAGGCGACTTTGAGAAGAGAGAAAGTAATCTTTTCTTGGCCGAAAAAATCATGAACAGAAAATACCCTTCTAGCAGATTTAACCATTTATCTACAATGTCTGCATCTATCTGACCCTCAAATATGAGAATGTCGAAGTTAACTTGTACCTTAAAGGGTGTGGTGCTTCCAAAGTATCTGCTAGAAGTAGATGCGTTGCCCCTGGGCAGCTGCTGAAGGATCAAGGAAAAGTTGTCCATCATGGTGTTCCTTTGTCGCTCGAGGGCCTCTTCAAGCAAGATTTTGATAGGATCTCCTACCCTCTCATCTTTCTTTTCATCCCCCATGGGAGGTCGTCGAGATTTGAGAGGATGGTATTGTAAATGTTCGACCAGTTCAAGCCCTAACTCTTTATATCCCGACCTCGTAGAAGAACAGAGAAATAGTAGACCGCCAAGATTGAAATGGATTTTGGGGGGGAGGCCCTCAAGATATGAAAAATTGAAATTTCCAGAAGAAAAAGAGTAGAATGCCCAATAAACAAAACCACAAAGATTTTTTTTATTAAAATAGATAATAACTGTAAGGACTACATTGTGGTGGACAATCTGTCTTTTTATAAAATGTGACTTGTTACTTATAGTATTTTTTAGTTACAATACCACTCTTAGTTACAATAAAATTAACCAATCTTACCCTTTTCTTCCATCGTACAAACTTACAAACTTCTAAACTTCTGGAGACAAAACATTATGAAATTAACAACTTATTACACTTTACATTATAAAATTAACAACTTATTGCACTTTATAATGCAATCAATAATAAACTTTATAATGCAATCAATAATAAAGTTAAAGAGTGTTACAGTTCTCATACCGCAAAGGAAAAAACTGTTCCCTATTATAACATGGCCATTGCACAACCAGTAAGCGTGACTCGCTTAGCATAATCTATTCGCCCCATAAGCTTTATCCAAATTTCAATTCATCCATAGTTTGAAACTACTGCATCTCGTCACACAAATAAACACACATATGAAAATCTCGGCCGCAATATCTATAATAGCCATGGCCGTTATTCATGGAACCATATAATCTGGAGCCTAAACACACAATGTTCATCCGGCCTGCAATGTCACAACTATAGCTGTGACCTTAAATCTTAACCCAATTTGTGTACTGGTGTTGCGGGGTCGCTTGTCTCCGACAGAGATGGAAGAAAATGGTGGCTGTTTGGTGTTGGAAAACGATGATCCCCAGTCTCGTTCACCTGGACCACTTGGCGTCCCACATGATTGCTTGATCTCCTCAAGCCGAGCAACAGCTTCTTTCATGTCTTGTCTGTCATCTCTATCAGAAGCCAAGCATCTGAAGGCTAATTCTGCAACACCACTGACCATGGCCTTCACCAGATGGTTAACTTCAATGTCCAGCTGGGGATCCACCAGTTCATGCAAATCCCCTTCTTGAATCTTTGATATTGCCATGTTAGAAAGGTTGATTTCCCCAGTATGCCGACGTACGTCCACCGCTAATTTGGCAGAGATGATCTCCATTAAAATGACCCCGAAGCTGTACACATCGGATTTCTCAGTCAAGTAATAGCATTTAAGGTACTCTGGGTCAATATACCCCGCCGTGCCCAGTATAGCACTGGTGACATACGAGGCATCTGCAGGCACAAGCCCGCAAAACCCAAAACGAGCAACCTTGACATTGAAATTTTCGTCCAAGAAAATATTGGAGGATTTCATATCTGCGTGAATTATAGGCGTATCAGCACTGTGAAGGAAAGCCAAGGCCTGGGCAGTTTGAAGAGCAATGTTCATAGAGTGTACCATGGCAATCCCCTAGGGTTTCTGCGATACCCATGGAGATGATCGGCCAAGGTCCCATTTGGAACAAATTCATATACAAGCAGCAGCTCTGGAGTGTCTGCAGAGGTACAGCCATAAGGACGAACCAAGCGTGGATGATTCAAGCTCGAAAATATCTGCAACTCGTGGATGAACTGTTCAAGTTTCCAAGAATTTTCCTAATAAAGTCTCTTCACAGCCACAGTTCGTCCGTCCCGAAGCTTTCCCAAATAGACCAACCCATTCCCTTCTTCCCCAATTTCGTTATCCTCATGGAAACAATTTGTAGCCTGTCGAAGTTCTTCGTAGGAATATATTACCAAATTGCCTATCTTACGTCCAAGGAGTACAGGTGGCTCCATGCCCTTTCCCTCATATTCTCTGAAATCGGTAGCATGACTCTGGCTACCAGAAGGTTTCGTCCTCTTCACACAATGGGTTAAGAACAATACCAGTTTCCTCATGCTCACTCTCCCCTCGAGATAAAAATTAATGAGTATCACATAGTATTATAGAGCATAGAAAGAAGAGGTGGTGTCTAAAAATCAGTGGCCTAATTTATAGCCGCTTCTTTGAAAATTTAGCATAATTTAGTTGACACAAATAGTAGTGGGAAAGTATTATTGTCCGTTATGGTCGGGAATTATTATTAGTGAATGTAAATTGATTTTTCAATGTTATTCAAGGAAAGTTAACGTATAATTATGGGTTATGGGCAGACGGTACAGTAATGAGATGTTTATTATTTTTATAATTTATTAATATAAATTGAATGGTTATGGGCAAACGGTACAGTAATGAGATGTTTATTATTTTTATAATTTATTAATATAAATGGAATGAGATGGTTATTATTTCTGTAATTTATTAATGTAGATTGAATTATGGCGAAGAGAAATTATGTGGAGTATTTTATTTATTATAGGTTTCAGAGGTTTTTTTTTATATATTTTCTGGTGTGATTTGTCTATAATCTGCTAAAAATTTGTTGGAATGTGAATTTTTCACAATATGAGTGTCCAAATGTTTTTCAAGAGTGTTGAATCTATCAATAAAAATCAACTTTGACAAAAAAAATTCAGACGGATTCCAACCAAAAACTCCAAAACTTATAATATTTGGGTTACACCAAATTAAATGTCTTTGGCTCTTGTGCAATTACCCTGTATTTTTTTTTTCTTTTTTCTAAAATAACTAACTGCAAACTAAACCAAAACAATTTTGAAACATGCCTAAAGCCCCCTATATATAGGATACTATAATTTTAAATATTTATTATTTTACATGCCTAAAGCCCATACAGACTCTACATTTCTAGTTTTGAACCGTGACCTCCTAAAAGAGAACACATACTATTAACCATTAAGCCCACTCTCACTGTATAATATAAATAGCTTAAAACTTAGTGCATATTAAGACTTTATTAAATACATAATTTTATTATTTTCAATTATAAATATTATTTTTAATTAAAAATTTAAAAGTCAATGCAAGTCGCCACTACCTTATTTTTTATATGAGTATTTAATAAATAAAAAATTATATATCAAATATTTTTTACAAAGATGATGAACCAATGGGAGATAGGATGCCATTTGTGATCGATTAATTAATAGGATGTATGATATTGTTCATGCAATAGAACCATAGAGTCCTTTTACTCCGATTCAACCATACATAGCTGGTACTTTCCTTTTAGGGCCCTCCTTTGTTGCAACCCCAATATTTTTATTTTGTTATTTACACATTAATGCATCAGTTGCATAGTTTCACTGCACATTATTTAGGGGTGGGGTTATACAATCTTATTTATTAATGGGTCAATAGCACTGTAAATATTGGTTGTCTTTCTTTTTGATAACGTGAACGATGTATATGCCCACCACACATTATGTAGCAGTGTGTATTATAGCTCCATGTATTAATGAATCAATAGCACCATAAATATTGGTTACTTTTTTTGTGATAGTTGCGTAGAACAATTCCTCTCTCTTGGTTGACTCTATTGTTTGCATGGTTGTGGCTCACACGACTTCAGCCTTTTCTTGGTGCATCCGATAAATAAGTGGAAGCTAAATTTGAGCGGTCTATGGGAGTTAATATTAGAGATTTAGCTTGTGGGGGACACTAAATGGATGTATATCTAGTTACATTTCTCCACATGGTAATTTGTATAAATATTTTTAGTCCAAATATTAGCAGTCTATGGGAGTTAATATGAAAGATTTAGCTTTTTGGGAGATAGTAAATGGTTGCATATCTAGTTCCTTTTTTTTATATGGTAATTTGTATAATTTTTTTTAGTAATATTGTAAAAAATGTTTTAGTTTTTTTAATATGTTCCATTTAGGAAGTTTCAATTATAATTATTCTTTAAATGTTATATTGCTGATAGGCGTTTCTTTTGAATCAATGCTCCTCTCATTTTAGTCTATACTTTTCCTCTGCATCTGACATCTGGCACATAATATTTTTACTCTCTCTGCTTGACATCTGGTTCCCATGCATTATTCTTCTGGGTCTCTCCAAAGCGATTGCTTGACATATGGTTCCCTAGCATTATTCCTCTGGGTCTCTCGAAAACCGAATTTTATGGTGCACGGCCAACATATTCCCGCTTCTATGAACCACGATGAACAGATTCTTGATTCTATGACCCACGACCAACATATTCCTATGTATTACCTTTAACCCTCAATTATGTATTATCCTGTGTATTACCTTCTTTTTAATTTCCCTACTTCATTTTTGTTTCAATGCTAATTTTCTTGTGATTTTGTTCAACAATCAAAAACACCCACTGCGAGCGGTCGTTTTCAAAATATCATAGACGGAGCCCACAGAGCCTAGAGAAGGAGCCCGTGTTCAATATAATAGTGTTCAATATAGCAGGTACGACAGAGGATTTAAAGCCCTTCAGGTATATGTAATGCAAATCTCCGTTTGGTTCCAGTCTCCTCCACAACTTCGAATTTGGAATGGCTATTGTCATTAGTACCATTCTCAAACATACTAACTCATTTCATTTACTTATTAAAACTTCAAATCAAATTAGATTTTGCCATATTCTAATTACAGTGAGTGAGGATGTTCTTAGTATGGACGGTATTTGTGTGTGACTATAATACATTTCTTTTCGATTTCTTCGGCATCAACTTAACGTGTTTATGATTTGATTTTTGTTCCTTAGTTTTGTTACTTTGTCAATGCATGGGTATATTAGTAATGAAGTGCTACTGTTTTAAATCAAAATCTAGGTAGTGAAAAGTCATGGTTTCAAAATAGAAAGCTTAAAACCGTCCAATGGAATATATGGTGCTCACTTGTGAAGGAGGTTCGATCCGGATATAAATAGGAACACAACAAATTACAGAGACAACAATAAATACAGAAATGCAGCAGAAATCATACTTCATTTCATTAATGTATAATATTGAAATATGCTTACAAATAGAAATGGAAATAAACTAGCTCGGGCGATGGTAGCTTATCGTTGAGGAGAGATGTGGCGGCTACATGGATCTGAATTGTCTTACAATGAGGCTCGAAGGCCTATTTTTTGTTGAGAGACAATGGAAAACCCTAAACATCCAAAAACCTAACCCTAGGAGATGAAGCACCAAACTATGGGCCCTGTTTGCGTAAATTGGTACATCAACTTCTCAGGGTCGTAACTTTAGCATACGATCTCCATTTGACGCGCACAATACCTCGTTAGAAAGATCTATCCGAGGACTACAACTTTGGGATGAGAAACATAGGCCATCGACCGAAGTTGCTCCCATTTTTCCCAAAAAATGTCGTTTAGGGCCTCTAAATGGCTCCAAAAGTTCAGGACCCGAAAAACTGCTAAAAATAGTAAATTGTGCTAAAATTAAGGAAACTGAAAAACTGAAAGAAACAATGGTAGGGGTCCAAGTGGAATTGGCGGGTGGCCACCAATATCCACCTGGATCATTCCTTCCCCCTTAGGAAGCAATGGTCCCCATTGCATTGAGTTCCTCCATGGGATGAGGAAACTTCTACTGAACTTGGTCCCTGGTGAGCCACTTTCCCTGGTGAAGGAGTTGGCCTACTTTGACAACCCGATACAGTTAGATCTTCTGCTGGCGAGTGTGCTTGATCTACGTGTGCATGATCCAATTAGTTGCAGCTTGTTCCATGCAATTTGGATTTAACTCTGATGGTGTGGGCTGTTCTACAATGTCGGACGTGTCTAGTTGAAGATTCGTCCAATAGAAATACTTTTGTAGTACTTCCACCATTTTCTCAACCCTGAAATGCCCAACAGCTCGATTGTAGTGTGCTTACCAAATCATCTTAGCACGCTCGCTTGAAGGAACACAAGGTAACCAAGGTGGCATAACAGGGCATCCTGGAGGTGAAAATATGAAACATGCTGACCCTCCAAGAGAGTCTGGTATGTGTGGCCGAATTTTGGATTGATTTTGTAGAGAAATGGCCAATCAGAAGTCTCGTGCCCACAAGAGTTGAGCACGGTGGTTAACACCATGATCAATGGTTGACTGAGGCAATCTGCAACATTATTGGTGCTGCCCTTCTTATACTTGATATTCAATGGAACTGTTGTAGGTATGTGGATCACTTCTATTGACGATCATACTGCAACTTCCCTTGGGCCTGTATGAATTACATGGGTTGGTGGTCTATGTGGATGACTGTTTCCTTCCCCAAAATGTAATGCTTCCATTGTCGGCAAGCCTGCATAATGGAATACATCTCTTTGTCATAAGTGGAATACTTCCGGACTGTGTCTAAAAGTGTCTCATTGTGATATGCCACTGGATGCCCATGTTGAGTAAGGACTGCCCAATAGCATAGTTAGAGGCATCTGCCTTGATCTCAAATGGTTGTTGCAAGTCTGGTAATGCGAGCACTCATGCCGAGCATAGGCGATGTTTCAACTCTGTGAATGGCTTGTGTTGAGATTCAAACCAAAAGAATTTTGCTTTTGCTCCTCCCTTAGTGACTTGACTCAAGGGCCAAGTGATATGAGAAAATCCCAACACGAACCTGTTGTAGAAGTTGGAAAGACCCAAGAAGTTGCGGAGCTCTGTCAGAGTGGTTGGAGATGGCCAATTCCGAATGACTTGGATGTTGTCTGGATCCACATGCACCCCCCATTCATCAATAATGCATCCCAAATACTGAACTTGGATCATGCCAAAAGTGCATTTCTCCAAATTGACACATAATTTGTGTTGCCGCAATGTTCAGAGAACCTGTCAGATGTGGTGGAGGTGCTCTTCCCAACTCTGGCTGAAGATCATAATGTCATAGAAACTTAAAAAAATGATAAGAGAGTCACCATCCACTAGTTGTCGTCGCAAAAAAAATCTACAATATAGCTGATTTTAAATCAACGATATCTCCCTCATCCAGACTCTGATTCGGTCGATTGTTTTTTTTATTTTTGGTACTTTTTGCAAGGAATCCAGATCTGTTATTTGTTTTTGTAAAAAATGCACAAAATGTTTCAGATTTGATCTACAAACTCGCTGCCCAAAAACAATTCCTGCAAAAAAATGAAAAAAGAAAAATTCTTCCTGCTTAGCCCAAGAAAGTGTTCTGTGGAGGTTGCAGCGCATGCCTGAAGTTTGTTGAATATTGTTGTAAAAATTTTAAATTGAAATATACATAAAACCCTCATTCCCATGGAATCGTAACTTGCTCTGATACCATTGATCCAAATTTAAATAGGAACACAACAAATTACAGAGATAACCATAAATACAAAGATGCAACAGAAATAATACTTCATTTCATTAATGTAAAATACTAAAATATGCTTACAAACAGAAATGGAAATAAACTAGCTCGAGCGATGGTAGCTTATCTTTGAGGGAGATGTGGTGGCTACATGCCTCTGAACTATCTTACAATGAGGCTTAAAGGCCTATTTATTGTTGAGAAACAATGGAAAACCCTAAACATCGAAAAACCTAACCCTAGGAGATGAAGTGCCAAACTATGGGCTCTGTTTTGGGTAAATTGGTACATCAACTTCTCGGGGTCATAACTTTGGCATACAATCTCCATTTGAGGAACGCAATACCTTGTTAGAAAGATCTATCCGAGGACTACAACGTTAGGAAGAGCAACAGTAATTCATTGACCCAGGTTTCTCCCAATTTTCCCAAAAAAACATCATTTAGGCCCTCAAAATGGCTCTAGAAGTTCAAGACCCGAAAAACTACTAAAAGTAGTAAATTGTGCTACAATTAAGGAAACTGAAAAACTAAAAGAAACAATGATGGGGGTCCAAGTGGAATTGGCAGGTAGCCACCAATATCCACCTCGATCAAGGTTGGCTTCAAATTTGTTGCATTGAAGCATTTTTATGCTTAAACTTGGGTTCAAAACCCCCCAAAGATATCTTGCAGTGTCAGAAAACCAACATAATTAATTGTGCACTGGGTGTAAGCCCCAATAGCCTTTATGGCCCATGGATGCCATTTGATATAGATGCAGGGCTGGTATTTAACTTCATATCTATCATGTGTTGAGAGGGATCAAATCTCTCGAGGTACAAACATTTCTTCAAGTTTTGCACTAAAAAAGAAGTTTACACGTTGAGAGATTTGAAACCCTCTGTACTTCATAAATTTGAAATTAAAATAAATCTAAACTGATAACATAAAAATGCAAAAAAGAAAAAAAATCTCTAAAATCAATTCTCCTCAGCATATACATATTATAAATAATACAATTACAATTAAAACATCTAATCAACTATAAATAAACAATAATAAAAATAACACTACTATATTAATCATATTGTAATAATTCTATCTCCTTATATATAATTTATAATTATTTAAAAACAATATTATTTACATCCACACCATACTTATCAAAATAATAAATTAAATGTATCTTATCGTCGTAAAACTTTTTTAAACAAATTTTTTTATAAAATTAACAATTTATTATCTATTTCTTGTGACTAGGTGGAGCCTAGGCCGAAGCTAATCGGTTTATTAAATGAAAGAAAAAACGATCCACCCACAATGAATAAGATAATTATCACCAGAATTACCCACAATGAATAAGATAATTCTGCCATGAATAAGATAATTATCACCAAAATGGTACCAAACGATAGTTATCACCCGAGTTGTACCAAATCAGACTCTGAATAATAAAATTAACCAATCGTACCCTTTTCTTCCATTGTACAAACTTACAAACTTCTAAACTTCTGGAGACAAAACATTATGAAATTAACAACTTATTACACTTTACATTATAAAATTAACAACTTATTACACTTTATAATGCAATCAATAATAAAGTGAACGAGTGTTACAGTTCTCCATACAACAAAGGAAAAAACTGTTCCCTATTATAACATGGCCATTGCACAACCAGTAAGCGTGATTGGCTTGGCATAATCTATTCGCCCCATGAGCTTTATCCAAATTTCAATTCATCCATAGTTTGAAACTACTACATCTCGTCACACAAATAAACACACATATGAAAATCTCGGCCGCAATATCTATAATAGCCGTGGCCGTTATTCATGGAACCATATTATCTGGAGCCTAAACACACAATGTTCATGCGGCCTGCAATGTCACAACTATAGCTGTGACCTTAAATCTTAACCCAATTTGTGTACTGGTGTTGCGGGGTCACTTGTGACCTTAAATCTTAACCCAATTTGTGTACTGGTGTTGCGGGGTCACTTGTCTCCGACAGAGATGGAAGAAAATGGTGGCTGTTTGGTGTTGGAAAACGATGATTTTGTTGGGGATTTTTCTGTTAAAATCCCAAAAACAATAAAAAAAAATCACACAGAGACAATGCTCTGTTTTCTCACAGAGTCTTTTTAACACAGCGGAAACATACAAAAAAAATTCTGAGCATAGAGGATAGAGTTTACACACCAAGGATTTCTATTAAAAGAAAATGCAGTTATATATTATAAACTTCTTCTCTCGGAGAGGGATTCACCACTTGCATCTCACTTCTGAGAAATTACTCATAAATTTTTACTCACGCTGCTGCGTAACACCAATTGCATATACAGAACATTGCCAACACGCGCTATGCCTTCCTTTTGATTACATACATTTACCAAAAAAAATGCATTCATATATGATTACTGGAGAAAGTACTTACATCACCATCAGTAAAAATTAAAAATGGTCTTACTGGCTTTTACTGGTGCCCATACTCCCGCTCAGCCAAAATTAAAAAAACTTCACTTAACCTTACCAACCACAGTAAATTGCATTTACTGTTTACTGAGAAAACTTACGGCAATGTAACTTTTACTCCACGTTGAATTTATTTCCCCAGGTCTTTACTTCAACCATTATACAATATGGTTTTGGAACTCTATCGGGTCCGGACTTCATCGCATGGCACACACATATGCCAAAAGTTGTGCACCCATGTTTTCCCCGATTGCGAAATCCCGATCACAATATGGCCTGATACCTCCAATTATATATATTATAATATATGTCTGAAATGCATAAAAAAAAATAAAACGAGCCACTGGAAAACCCGAAATAATATTAATCAAAATGTTGAATACCCACCGGGTCCGGGATATCGGGTCTCAACTTATAGCATGGAAAAAGGCTGCCCACTTGGTTTCCGCCGATAGCGATATCGGCGATCGTTCATCGCAAATAACAAAACTTTAGCTGCCATTTCGCCGATGCGATATCGGCGATCTCTTATCGCTGGAGTGTTCATCGCTGCTGTAGTCCTTACCTGATGCGCAGTTGGAATTACTGTTTTCAACAGATCCCCAGTCTCGTTCACCTGGACCACTTGGCGTCCCACATGATTGCTTGATCTCCTCAAGCCGAGCAACAGCTTCTTTCATGTCTGATTTGTAATCTCTATCAGAAGCCAAGCATCTGAAGGCTAATTCTGCAACACCAATGACCATGGCCTTCACCAGATGGTTAACTTCAATGTCCAGCTGGGGATCCACCAGTTCATGCAAAGCCCCTTCTTGAATCTTTGATATTGCCATGTTAGCAAGGTTGATTTCCCAAGTATTCCCACGTACGTCCACGACTAATTTGGCAGAGATGATCTCCATTAAAACGACCCCGAAGCTGTACACATCGGATTTCTCAGTCAAGTAATAGCATTTAAGGTACTCTGGGTCAATATACCCCGCCGTGCCCAGTATAGCACTGGTGACATACGAGGCATCTGCAGGCACAAGCCCGCAAAACCCAAAGCGAGCAACCTTGACATTGAAATTTTCGTCCAAGAAAATATTGGAGGATTTCACATCTCCGTGAATTATAGGCGTATCAGCACTGTGAAGGAAAGCCAAGGCCTGGGCAGTTTGAAGAGCAATGTTCAAACGAGTGTACCATGGCAATCCCCTAGGGTTTCTGCGATACCCATGGAGATGATCGGCCAAGGTCCCATTTGGAACAAATTCATATACAAGCAACAGCTTTGGAGTGCCTGCAGAGGTACAGCCATAAGGACGAACCAGGCGTGGATGATTCAAGCTCGAAAATATCTGCAACTCGTGGATGAACTGTTCAAGTTTCCAAGAATTTTCCTGATAAAGTCTCTTCACAGCCACAGTTCGTCCGTCCCGAAGCTTTCCCAAATAGACCAACCCATTCCCTTCTTCCCCAATTTCGTTATCCTCATGGAAACAATTTGTAGCCTGTCGAAGTTCTTTGTAGGAATATATTACCAAATTGCCTATCTTACGTCCAGGGAGTACAGGTGGCTCCGTGCCCTTTCCCTCATATTCTCTGAAATCGGTAGCATGACTCTGGCTACCAGAAGGTTTCGTCCTCTTCACACAATGCATTAAGAACAATACCAGTTTCCTCATGCTCACTCTCCCCTCCAGATAAAAATTAATTAGTGGACATTCTTTGTGAGTATCACATAGTATTATAGAGCATAGAAAGAAAGGGTGGTGTCTAATTAAGTAGTGGGATTGTTAGAATCACATAGTATTGAAAAAAAAGAAGATAGTATCTAACAAACACTTAACTTGATTTTACTAAATAATAAGATTAAAAATACCAGAAAAAAAAAGTAGTGGTTTCTAAAAACACATTACTTAATCTATTAGGTAGCCGGACTCATAATAAATAGGTTACAACCCTTACAACAAACTTAAGATGAAGGGCTCTTTAAACAGGTTAAGAAGACGATGGAAATGGAATTTAGGAGAGTGGGCGTGAGGGAAACGGCATGGAATGGAATTGCCGTGCGGAAGACGCCCTCAATTCCACACGGCTTTACAGAGAATTCTGCTGGTATTTGCTGGAAGATGCCCTAAATTCGACACGGTTTTTCGTCTTTGTCTGTAGAAAATTGTGCAGTGATTTGACTGTGACTCTGGAAGACTGAGAAGGGCGACTTGCCGTTAAGCAGAAGCCAAGGACCAGAAACGTATGAAGAAGTAGGTATAAAGAAACATATGAAGAAGTAAATATAAAGAATGAAGTTGTTTTTAGTTTGATTTTTGACACTTTTCAGTATGGTAGTGGACAAATTTGAGGTAAAATTTTGATTTGTGTTAT
>APFE031314735.1:0-14558 GCA_000404065.3 Pinus taeda | reverse complement strand
ATATAAACATTTAAAAAATATGTAACAAAATTACTAATAAGATGCAAATATTCATGTATTTTAGACTTTCCTTCTTATTAGGTTTTTTCTTTCTTACTTCTTCCCTTCTTTCTTCTTTATAGGGTTCTTATGTTGCTTAGATTCTCAAAAATAGAAAGAAATTGATGGTGATCTGGTGCCTTAGATCAAGTAGATGATTATTGAAAGGAATAATGTTAGATATAATCTTAATTTATAGTGAGCCAAAAGTTTTAGGGGAATAAATGATGGGCAACCAGCTTGAGATACTTCAATAGATATCCATATATCTTCCCTTTATCATGGAGATTCATTCCACTTTAAACCCACTTTGTTACAATCTCCCCTTTACCATGGAGATTCATTCCACTTTAAACAAGATTTCTTACAATTTATCATGGAGATTCATTCTACTTTAAACAAACTTTGTTACAATCTCCCCTTTACCATTGAGATTCATTCCACTTTAAATAGGCTTTCTTACAATACCATCAGCTAATACCCTTACTATACCACATGCCAAAAAACCATCACTCACATTCATATGACACAGGATCATATGACATTTTAAGAATATTCTAGAATATTCCATAAAGTGAAATCCATACCATCCACCAAATAATCATTGACAATTAAATTGAAATTTTGGAAGCCCTATTTCAAAATAAATATGCTTATCACCATAAATACAGGAAAAAAAAGCACAAATGATCCTAAACATCAAGTGTAAGAGATTTTTTTTGAAGGAAAAATCATATTTTATTCAACCTGTAAAACAAGGAACAAAATTACATTCTATATATGCTCAACAACATTCAATCATATCAGTCTTGCAATTGATGCATGATAAGAAGAAAGGAACTACTTTAGGGGAATGCATGAAGATGGGTTACTCTTTTGGGACAAATGCAGCTTTAAAATTTCAAAATTTTAGAATTGAAGCCCTCAAAATTCATATATGTTGTGAATTTTGATTCGGAGTAGAAAGATAATTTGTGAAGAATTATGTTGTTGTCCTGTTGACGGTGCTGGACCCGCCAACATTCAAGGGATCTCCCTGGTATGAAGCCCCAACTAGACCTCACACCATTTACTGTAGGAGTCCCATCCAGTATGATGGCATGGTTGCAATTATCTTAAACATATGCCTTAGCTCTTGTTTGTCAACACATGAGAGTGGTATACTTAGTCTTCAAACAACAAGGTTCATGTGCCTGGAGAGTGCTTAGTGTAACTCGTGTCTAAGTTCTTTCACTAAGAGGGAGAGGGTAAGAGTGTCTTAAGTCAAAAGGGAATAGTCCCAACTCAGTTAGAAACACACAACACAACAGGACATGTGCATCTTCCGGCAGAGTTGTCCACATGAATGCGATAGTCACAAACACAAAGTGAACAGATAGCATGTACAACACCCAGCAGAATAGTCCACACAAGTGCGACGGTCGTTATAAAAAGTTTATAAGGATGAACCTGTCAAGTGTTCGACAGAGTAGTCCACTCGGGCGAGACAATGTTGACAACTGATACAACATATTTCCAATAGCATATGCACTAAAACAACCAAAATAGTTCAACTATGTTAGTACGGGTTGAAGCAACATACACTACAAGCGTCCAAAGAATAATTTTACAAACGAATACAATACATGTGTGAAAATGTACTAGCATGTTAACCGACTTCTGAATTAAGCGAAAGTTCCAAGGCACATCCGTACACCATACATCACTAACCCCAATAGTGGGGCATTGGAGCCATTGCTCGTTCCTCAAAGAAAAGACTACAGACTCTCAAGGCTATGTGGTAGGAGCCAAGCTGAAAAAGTCTTTTGCATGTACAAATGAGGGGTATATTTAGCCAAGGGTGAACTTGATCCTTGTGACTCTTCGAATTTCCTCATGAATGTTTGACTTACATGAATCTTCAACTGACATGAATCTTCAACTTCATATGTGGGTCTCTTGGACTTCCATGCTACATTACATTGATAACAACAATATGGCCCACAATAGTGATGTGGCTGAGACGACTCATGACATGACTCGACATGACAATACTAGTATGTTCATGTTGATGGTGGTGTCCATGTCAAGTTGTAGTGCTACTGAATGATGAGTGTGCTCTTAGTGTATCATAGCTTCACCTCTGCATGAAAAGGTGTGCGGATTCTTCGATGGTCTTGGAGTTCGCTTGATGTTGCATGTGCATGTATCCCCTTTGTTGGTACTTGACATGCTTCATGTGTTCATCCATTCGCGAACAAGTCTCCTAGCATGCTCTCCTTATTCATCCCATTCATCGTCGCGCCATGTCTCATCCATGTACCTGTATCTGCAATCACTCATGATGAGACGACATCAAATCCAGAAATCCCCTAGTCTACCATGATGCATCATCTTTCACTTTCGAGTGGAGGTGAACAGGATAGAGGGCAAGGCTTTTGAAACTACGAAGAGCATATATCATGCTGGGATGCAAGGCTTCGGGACATTGTCGGGAAAACTGTGCAGAGGTCACTGAGAGGTTGGGTTGAGCAGTCTGATAAAGGAGTCACATCTGTGGAATCTAGCTCACCTGGGAGGCAAAACTACAGAATTTTTCAGAAGAAGGCAGTGCGGGCAGCAGGAGGCACTTGCAGTCAAAACTACGCATATTTTTAGAGGAGGCTAGGAGCAGGATGCGAGAAGCTTGCTGGCCAAAACTATGCAAATCTGGGAGGCAATCATGCATGACATGTCTGTGTAGTTTTCAAGCTGAGAAGGGTGTCGGGAAGCTAGTGGATAGTCCAAGAAAACTATGCAATTTTCAAGAGGAGTGGCAGGCCGGCTAACATGGGGACTCCCTGACAAAAATGTACAATTTCCAGAGATAGTGCAGTGACAGGCAGCGGGTGCTTATCCCTCTTTTCTGCACAATTTCTTCAGTTAGTGCAGGCGGGCAGGATGATAACTTCTACACAATTTTTGGGAGGACTGAAGCCTGGGGTCACTTCCAAGTCAAATTCTCCAGTTGACCAACAAGAGGCTTGATGGATAGGCTTGCGGGAAGCGCAGATTGAGATAGCTTCTTGGGAAACTTCTGCGTTTTTCTGGGTGACAGTCAGCCATGTTGATTCCAGGATTGCGTAGTGCAGACTACTTGGAAGGAAGCCTCAAGCTCTGCGTAATTTTGGGCAACAACACTTGGTCACTGAGGGTTGAGACTGCGCAGTGTAGCTTAGTGAAGGTCTGGCTAATGGAGGGTGGTCCGATCGATAGATCTTTGGAAAAATGGTTAAGTGTGTGAGCGATTGAACTCATGTATACATGATCTTGCGAACACACAGTCAACATGACTCAAGGACAAGACACCTCAAACAAACCAGACAACATGCTCAGTGTGACTGACTAACGGGTACGAACAACAAGTGAGACAATTGAAATAGATCGTTGAATGATTGTGACGACACTTGCATGACATTGCATATACCTTCTTGTGTGAGTGCAACAAATGCTTACATAGCGAACACAACTTGTACACGCGAAGACAGACCTTGAACATAGCCAGAACAAGACTGCAAGCATGACATTGCAACCAACATGCTAAAAGATGAGCGGTGAATGGTCAAGAAAAGAGGGTTTAAAGACTCGACATGAGCTCATGGGATGAGACCAAGTGTTTGCAATCATCAAGGAAAACCCAAGGAAGGCTCTGAAATTGGATGTAGGCCAAAATTTTGGAGGGTGTTGTAGCCGCTACAACACTTGGCAACACACTAGTTGAATACCATCTTCTCTGTTTCAGTCCATTGACAACACAGGGCCTTGGTCTATCAGGGAATATTGAATTGTTGTGTGGGTTAATTCGGTTTCCCCACTTAACCCATGGATAAACATGGTTCACCTTTTTCCAACTCAGTGGAACACACAACAAGTTTCAGCTTGATCATAGTGTTTTGAAACCGGGAAGGGTAGTTTGGCTTGCAAGTTTAAAATTTTCATAGTATAAGTTTTCATCTCTGGTGTTGCTCTGCTGCCAGCAGGCCTGGACAATACCTCGATGTATTAACACATGAACACATGTATTGCTCCACTTCCAGCGAGCCTGGTCACTACCCTGGTGGAGTTGCATGCTTCACCTCTTTGCACAAGAATCCTTTCTCTTCTTTCACCTTTGTATTTTTTAAAACATGACTATGCATAGGCACTTATTTATTTTTGGGTTGGAAGAGGGATCCCGACTTATTGAGAGCAGAAGAGGTTGTTCCTTCAGAGAAGCATGTAAGACCTCTAATTTAGGTTTTCTCATTTAGATTTTAGCCTTCTATGTTTCTACTAGTTGGATGAGCTTGAACACACAGAGCAGAAGACTAAGTATAGGAATGGGGTTTCCCAGTGTGGACAGAAGTTCATGGTTGGACAAAAGATCCCCTTGCATAAGGCTCATATTTTTTGTAGAGAGTTCATCACCCAAATGTTATAACCAAGCATAGAGAAGACATACACAGGGCTGAGCAAGTGTTGCAGTGTCACAAGACTCTTTGGATATTAGCCACATACTCATTCAAAAGTCAGAACTCAGTAGCGGGTAGCACTTATTGACAAAACAAAAAATAGCATGATATTAAGCAAACAAAACAAAGCAAAGAAAAAATAGCAATGAAAATAAAAAAGACAACAAGTAGTAAACAGACTATGTACATGGTGCACAGTGTGAACCCAACTTATTGAAAGTAGTGCTTTAAGTCTTGGTCGTTGACACGAAGGTTTTCAATCCTCTCGTCAAGTGATTGCAGATGGTATGTGTGTGGGCCAATCTTTTCCTAGACAATGTATGGACCAATCCATAGGGATTAGAACTTCATATGTTTTCCTTTGTCTTCATGGGGCTTATCCCATTTCAAGGCTAAGTCACCCACATCGAAGTTAGTATTCCATGCAAACTTATTTTCGAACCATCTCTTGATATAGTTTTGGTGGAGTGTGAATTTTTCTTTTTCTTTCATCCTTTCTTCCTGCAACTTGTGAAGTGTATCCATCCTACGCTGAGCTAGCAGACAATGCTTGCCTTGGGATTCTTGGGACAATTGGAGCATAGGAAAGTAGATGTTTGGTAGAATGATGGCTTCTTTCCCATAAACCAGGAAGCATGGCGAAGTTCTGAGAGAGGTTTTGGGTGTTACACGGTCAGCCCATAAAGCATTCATCAAAGAAAAGTGTCAGTTACGCTACTCAGAGTAAATGGTATTCTTGATAATGAAGATAAGGTTTTTATTTGTAGATTCAAGGAGACAATTTCCCTGTGGGTAGTAGTTAGCTGAGTATTTAAGAATGATACCATATTGCAATGCAAAATCATAAAGCTTTAAAGACAAAAAGTAAGTTGCATTTTCAAAAACAAGTGATACCTGAACGCCAAATCGTGAGATGATGTTTTTTTGGAGGAATCTGATGACTTCCTGGTCATTCACTTGCTTAAGCAGAACTACTTATGTCCACAGTGTGAAATAATATGTAGCTGTCAGGATGTAGTGGTGTTATTTCGATGAATATGGGAATATTTCCCCAATGATGTCCAAGCCCCACTGTTGAAATGGTTCAGTCAGTGCAACAAGGTGCAGCGGGTCTGCTGACCTTCATGTTCTGTTAGTGCATCACTGATAGACCAAGCACTTGTAGGCATAGGCATGTGCATCCTTGAATAATGTGGTCCAGTATAAACCTGCTCGTATGACTTTGTGCACAATGGTATTTCCCGCAAAGTAGCCCCTGACTCGTTTTCCATGCAAATAATGCAAGACCTTCTCTGAATCATGTCCCTCCATCGTTGTGCTTTCTATACAAAACTTCGTGCACCAACTGATAAGGTAAATCTTTGAGGCGAAGTGCCCTCTTCTGTCTCATGGTGAAATGAGAGGATATGGTGCCATGCTCAAGGTACTGGCACACATCTTTGTACCAAGAGTTTCCGTATGAAGTGGGTGGTGCTTGCTCTACATCGTACATCTCGATTTCTTGCTCCCAACTGTGAGCTCTTCTTCTTCCTACTTTACATGGATTACTTTAGCTGCAAGTCTGTGGAGGCCATGACCCTTGACAATGTGAATTGGCTTGATGTCAAGATCATACTCTTGCAATTTGTTATCCAGTTTGCACGTCTTTCACCCAACTCTTGATGTACAAGAAGAGATCAGACTGTTGGGTGTGGCACAAAGACTATGCAATGGTTCTTCAACAAGTGGGCCTGAAGTGTTTCACCACCTTGTATATTTCATATTATTGTTTTTTGATAGAGGGGTAGTTGAGTTCGGGTCCCTGCATGCTTGCACTCATGAAGGAGATGGGACGTTTTTTGTTCACGTCATCCTTCTAAGTGAGTACTACAGCAAGTGAATTTTCGAAGGCAAAGGTGTATATCAAGAAATCCTTATTAAAGTTTGGGTTGTCAAGTGAAGGCACATCTGCTATATCCTGCTTGATATGAGTGAACGTATTCTTTTCCTTATTACCCCAACTGTAGACTGCATCCTTCTTGATCATGTCTTGCATAGGTTTCACTATCTGTTCATAATCTGAGATGAACTTCTGGAGGAAGTTTATCTTTCCAAAGAAGGACTGCATGGCTTTCTTATTAGCTGGGTGAGGAATCTATGTGATCATCCAAACTCGATTTGGATCAACCTTGATCCCACTTCTGGCAATGATGTGCCCAAGGAGGTTCCCCTCAGACACTATATATACGCTTTCCTTGGGATTCAAACATATCCCGTATTTTCAGCATCGCTCGAATATCTTCTTCAAATGGCATATGTGGTCTGACCATTTTCTGGAAAAGACAATCATGTCATCAAGGTACATCACTATGCTCTATCTGATAAGTCCACGGAAAGTGATGTCCATGGTGTGCTGAAAAGTTGCGCTTGTGTTCACAAGCCCAAATGGCATTCTCCTATAGGAGAACATACGACACATGGTACGGAAGGTATTTTTTAGTTTATCAGGTTCTGCTACTAGAAGCTACTTTTATCCTGAAAAACCATCGAGCAAGGAAACCATTTCCACTCTAGATATTGTCTGTAAAATATGTTTCATCGACGGCATGGTATAGTTGTCTCTGCCCGAGGTGCGATTCAAGTTTCAAAAATAAAAACATAAGTAGATATCCCCTGACTTCTTATGTACATGAACTAACTTAGAAACCCATGTAGAATGATGAACTCTGTAAATGATCCATGCATCCAACAGCTTAGTCAGTCCTTTTTGTATGAGGGGTTGAAGTGACAGATGTACTTTTCTCAGCTTTTGTTGAAATGGCTTGACCCCTTCTTTGATCGAAATCACATGTTGGATTATTTGTGTGTTGTATGTTTTTAGATCATCGTATGTCCACACAAACACATATTGTTACTGTTTGAACAAGTGGACAAATTCTTGTTGCTCCTGCAGTGTGCAACACATACTAAGATTGGCAAACTTCAGATCTTGTTCCATTCCCAAGTTGATATGTTCATGCGTCATGGTGGAACTGTGGGTTTTTCTGTTCCTTGGCCCTTGAAAGTAGTTCTGCAAGTCATAGAACATTTTGAGAGATACCACACCCTTGGGTATGAGGTTGCATTTCTTGTCATTAGCTATGGCTTGCAGAGACTAATCGTGCTTATCTTCGTCAATCGTTGCATCCTTGAAGACATCATCATTGGCCATGAAGTGTAGCATTTGTTGAACATTGTAAAATATGCATAGATTAGTTATGTTATCATGGATAGAAGGCTTATACAAAATTTCAATAGTAAACCTATCCCTAAGCGGTGTCATCTTAGCAGTTGCGTTAGCTAAGACATTGACAGCCACATTACGCATTCTTGGCACAACAATGATATTGAAATCTTGGAAGTTAGAGATCAGTTGCCATACCTCTTGTTGATAAATTTTGAGATGAGGTGAAAAATAATGTATGTTGTTACATATCTACCATACCATGATTTCTGAATCACCTATCACTTTGAGTGTAGCAACATTGAGGCTAATGAATTTGTGCAAGCCCAATACGAGTGCTTCATATTCAGCAGTTTTGTTCATGCACTCGAATTCCAAGTGGCTTGAGATCAAGTGTTTCCTGTGCTTTGGGTCTATCAAGACACACTCGACTCTAGAGCCATCATGTGTCTTTGATCCATCAAAATAAATGGTCCACAATTCATCTGTACATGGATTTCTCGATGTGCTAGTACTACTACTACTAATGCTACTAGTGTTACAATGTACTATACATGTTTCATTCCCATCAGTTGGGCAAGGAAGGAGGCCCAATTGTGTGTCTAGTGGGGTTGGAGATAGTTGTGTGCGATAACACCCCAATTGTGTTTCCAAGAGGTAGTTTCTGAACATGAGCTATGCGAAAGACAACGATTTATTCTCACCATTGATGGGAGTGACATTATGTTTCATGTATCTCTCGGATAACACCTGGATCTGATTGCTTTTTCCCTGGTACAAAAGCCATAAGTGTGAGTAGTCTGTGGCAAAGTATCCATTCAACTTGCTAGACTGGTATCTGCTAAGAAATAAGCCATATGTTTTTGATATATCCACAATGACAATGTTGATGCATTGGTGAACTCGGCCATCATGAGATAATTGGATGATCACATCATGAAGTTCACCAATGGCTGGTACGCATGTTTGATCTAGTTGGATGATCTGCGCAGATGTCTTGCTCCATTTTGAATTGATTCGCTTGGCAATGGAGAGTGGCATGACGTTAGCTGATGCGCCAGAGTCAACCAAACAGATTCAAATGGGAGCAAGAATGGAGGGCAAACTGAGTTTTCTTCTTCCATCTAGAGTGTGTTGAACACAGTTGTGAGTGAACCGAGAGATGTGCTTGCTCCCTTGCTAGTAGAGGCTATGTTTCCTGCTGATGTTTTCCCTAATGCACGCAGCATAATATCTCACTAACCCTTGAGCTTAGCTAACTTGAACAAAGATATTTTTGCATGAGTTTTCCTCATATCTTCCACAATATTGTAGTCAAGAGTGGGTAAACTCACCGAGGTGTCCAAGGTTAGACTTGTGTTTGTACTATCTAATGGAGTGTTCTAAATTTTACTATTCATGGACGTACTCTTGTTTGTAGCTATCTTCCCGAGATTGCTTTGTGCTTT
Source organism: Pinus taeda (assembly GCA_000404065.3). Taxonomy (NCBI): domain Eukaryota; kingdom Viridiplantae; phylum Streptophyta; class Pinopsida; order Pinales; family Pinaceae; genus Pinus; species Pinus taeda. Next base: position 5,400 of record APFE031314735.1, on the reverse strand, counting down.
CTACTTTGGGATGGTTGGTGGATCAACCTTCCTCAACAGTTCAAGCTTTTCTTGCATATCCCCAATAGTAGGGGGATCCCCTTGAATTCTGAGATTGTATCGACCATTTTGTTTTGGGGGTTGCTTCTTAGTGTTCATTTTTTGTGTTGCATGCGAGAATTGATACATGTTGATCACCTGCCCAGTACCTGGTGCCTCATCATATGCAAAATCTTCTTCATCATCTTCATCTTCCAATTGACACTACACATTGTTTATCACATTTCTCAAACTGTTGCACACTGAATCCACAACTCATTTCCATTCCAGGCAAGTTCCTTCCAGGTGGCAGTCCTCATGGAATGAGAAAAACTTGGAGTTCGTGCACATTTCCATCTGGAACATTGAGCTGGAGCTCTGTGCAGTTTTGGACGGGACGTTGTCATTGCTTGATGACATGCTCCTCTTCTATTGTCTGGGAGGTTGGCTACTAGAAGATGTCTCCATCATTCGTTGCTTTAGCTCAAATACCTTTGTAGTACTTGACAAGACGAGTAAGGGTTTAAATGTCACTTTCTTCCTTGTCTTTCTCCTTACTCGCAGCAGCCTGGGGCTTCCTTCTCACATATTTGGAGTCTTTTGCTAGTTTGTCATCCTTGATGGCTCCAATCGCGTGTAGGTCCTTTTCCACAACAATCACTTCTTCCTAATTTTCAAGTAACGTTGGTTTTGCAGCCCGCTTGATGAACTACATAATACTGGTTCACAACGGAGATGTGTAATAGTTGATAATGATGGATTCATGATGTTTTTTTGTCTCAAGAAGCCTAAGAACCTCTGATTGAAGTCTTTCACTTTCTCTTTTGACTCCATCTTGAGACTACTCAACTCTTTGAGTAACATGGCAGGGGTCTTGTCATAAATAAATTTTTCCAAAAACATCCTTTTGAACATACCCCAATTTTGGATGGAGTTGACAGGAAGGTTGTGATACCAAACCGTTGCTCAGCCATCAATGGTACACAAAAATAATCTACATGCAACGTCATCGTACCATACCTCAAGTGTATGTAGTTGTAGGTAGAATTTGTCTAAGTGGTTTTCTGCCTTCATGGTTCTGTCAAGTTCATAATTTGTCAACATCCTCTCTGAACGATTTGGCATCCTATACAAGGCACCCGAGAGAGCCAATGGTCCCTGAGTAACCATTCTAGGTTTTGGTTAGCCATGTCTTCTTCTTCTTCATCTTTCTCCTCTTCTTCAAAATCTGATGGTTCCACCTCTGTGTCTGTTGGTTCGTCTTCACCTCCACTTCCTTCGCTGCCTTCCCCTTTGTCTCCTATACCTGAGCCTAAGCCCAAGATCATGAGAGTGCCCTGTTCTCCTTGTCAGAAGACTAGAGGTTCCTCTACGTTCTCAACCACTTATGCCAGACCTTCGAGAGTGGCAAGAATTGCTTCTTCCACTAATGAGCCAACAAATCCTCTGGGAGTGGTATTTGTCTTCTTTGATGCATATGGAAGATCTTGTTTTCTTGGGATCAGTCTGACTGCTTTGGCAAACTGATGGGGGATGGGACGAATAGAGCATAAGTACTGATACAAAATTTTGTGTTCACGTCTAGGAGATGAGGAGTAAAAAACTTCAGAGTTTCTCGTAGGTGAGAGGGAGTGTGAGTTAATGTGTTGATCAGATGATTGATGAGTGGGGATGAGAGGACATTCAACCATAAACAACTAGCGCCCTCCTAGCACCAAAAATGTTGATAGTGCTCGACCCACCAACATTCAGGGGATCTCGCCAGTATTAAGTCCCAACTAGACCTCACACTGTTTCGTGTAGGAGTCCCATCCGGTATGATGACCCGGTTTCCATTATCTTAAAGATATGCCTTAGGTCTTGCTTATCAGCACATGAGAGTGGTATACTTAGTCTTCAAAGAATGAGGTTTGTGTGCCTGGTGAGTGCTTAGTGTAACTTGTGTCTAAGTTCTTTCACTGCATAAGGAGAGGGTGAGAGTGAGTCTCAAGTTGAAAGGGAATAGTCCCAACTTATTTAGAGACGCACAACACATCAGGACATGCGCAGCTTCCAGCGGAGCATTCCACATGAATGCGATAGTCACAAACACAAAGTGAAGAGATAGCACATACAACAGCTAGCGGAATAGTCCACATGAGTGCGACAGCCGTTATAACAAGTTTACAAGGATGAATCTGTCGAGTGTCCGATGGAGTAGTCCAATCGGGCAAGACAACGTTAACAACTGATACAACACATTTCCAACAGAATACACACTAAAACAACCGAAATAATTGAACTATATTAATACAGGTTAAAGCAACATGCATTACAAGCACCCAAATAATAGTCTTATAAACGAATACAATACACGTGTGAAAACGTGCTGGCCTGTTAACAGGCTTTTGAATTAAGCGAAAGTTCCAAGACAGATCCATACACCATACATCACTAACCCCGATAGCAGGGCTTTGGAGCCACTGCTTGCTCCTCAAAGAAAAGACTACAGACACTCAAGGCTATGTGGGAGGAGCCAAGGTGAAAATGTCTTTTGCATGTACAAATGAGGGGCATATATAGCCAAGGGTGAACTTGACCCTTGTGACTCTTCGACTTCCCTCATGACTGTTTGACTTACATGACTCTTCAACTGATGTGACTCTTCAACTTCGTACGTAGGTCTCTTGGACTTCCACGTTACATTACATTGATTACAACAGTATGTCCCATAGTAGTGATGTGGCCGAGACGACTCATGACATGAATCGACATGATAGTGCTGGTATGTTCATGCTCATGCTGAGGGTGGTGTCCATGTCTAGCTGTAGTGTTGCTAAATGATGAGTGTGCTCTTGTTGTATCATAGCTTCACCTCCGCATGAAAAGGTGTGAAGAGTCTTCGATGTTCTTGGAATTCACTTGATGTTGCATGTGCATGTATCCCCTTTGTTGGGACTTGGTATGCTTCATGTGTTGATCCATTCACAAACAAGTCTCCTAGCATGGGTGCCTTGTTCATCCCATTAGTCGTTGTGCCATGTCTCATCCGTGTACCTGTATCTGCAATCACTCATGATGAGATGACATCAAATCCAGAAATCCCCTAGTCTACCATGATGCATCATCTTTCGCTTTCGAGTGGAGGTGACTGGGACAGTGGACAAAGCTTCTAAAACTGTGCATAATATATTTTAGGCCGCAATGCGAGGCTCCAAGAATTGTCAGGAAAAACTGTGCATAGGTCACTAAGAGGCTAGGTTAAGCAGTCCAGGAAAGCAGCAACATCTGCAGGATCTGGCTCAGTTGGGAGGAAGAACTGTGCAATTTTTTTGGGGAAGGCAGTGCTAGCAGCAGGAGGCACTGGTAATGAAAACTGCGTAGATTTTTAGAGGAGGCTGAGAGTGGGCTGCGTGAGCTTGCTGGCCAAAACTGCACAGATCTGGGAGGTAGTCATGCAGGACATGTCTGTGTAGTTTCTAGGCTAAGGAGGGTGTTAGGTAGCTTGTGGACAATCCAAGAAAACTATGCAATTTTCAAGAGGAGTGGCAGGCTGGCTCGCAGGTGGATTTGTTGACAAAACTGCGCCATTTCTAGAGCCAGTGCAGTGACCTAAAACAAGTGTCTGTCCCTCTTTTCTGTGCTATTTCTTCATTCAATGCAGGTAGGTAAGCTGAATTTTTTTTTGCAATTTTTGGGATGAGTGAAGCTCAAGGTCGCTGCCCAGTCAAATTCTCTGGTTGACCAGTGGGAGGCTTGATGGATAGGCTTGTAGGAAGCGCATATTGAGATAGTTTCTTGGGAAAATTTTGCATTGTTTTGGGTGAAAGTCAGCAAGGTTGATTCCATGATTGCATAGTGTAGATTTCCTGGGAGGCAACCTCAATCTCTGTGCTTTTTTGGGCAATAGTGCTTGGCCACTGAGGGCTGAGACTATGCAGCGCAGCTCAGTGGAGGTCTGACAGATGGAGGGTGCTCTGGTCAATAGATCTTCAGCAAAATGGTTAAATGTGTGAGTGAGTGAACTCGTGTATACATGACCTTGCGAACACACACTCAACATGACTCAACAACAAGACACCTCAAACCAACCAGACAACATGCTCAGTGTGGCTAACTAACAAGTGCAAGTGACAAGTGCGACACTTGAGATAGATCGTTAAACGACCGTGACGACACTTGCACGAAATTTCATACAAATTCGTGTGTGAGTGTGGCAGATGCTTATATAGTGACACAACTTGTACACATGAAGACAAACCTTGAAAATAGCTAAAACAAGATTGCAAGCATGACATTGCAACCAACATGTTAAAAGACGACCGATGAATGGTCAAGAAAAGAGGGTGTAAAGACTCCACATGAGCTCATGGAATGAGATAGAGTGTTTGAAATCATCAAGGAAAAACCAAGGAAGGCTTCAAGGCTCCAAAATTGGATGCAGGCCAAAAGTGTGTTTTAGCCACTACAACAAGTCATAATGTTATTTTTTGCAAAAACAATTAGTGTAAAGACTCCACATGAGCTCATGGAATGAGATCGAGTGTTTGAAATCATCAAGGAAAAACCAAGGAAGGCTTCAAGGCTCCAAAATTGGATGCAGGCCAAAAGTGTGTTTCAGCCACTACAACAAGTCATAATGTTATTTTTTGCAAAAACAATTAGTGTTGTATAATCTGTCAATTCTCTCTCTCTCTCTCTCTCTCTCTCTCTCTCTCTCTCTCTCTATATATATATATATATATTAAAAATTACACATTTTAGACTAAGCTATGCTACACAAACATACACACACGTTTTAAGATGTGTAAGCATGATCTATGCGGAAAGAACTAAGTTTTTCATATTAATTTTTTTTTTTAAATGAAAAATTATTTTTTTTATTACTTTTCCAAGTTGGCGAAGTAATACTTTAATCGCATTTTGCAAACACATGATCGCTTAAGATTTTAATCTATTGTTTAAATAAATTGAAAAGCCAAGAATACCCTTTTGAAGATGATTCCTAAATGAAGGCAGTGATATTTTGAAAAAAGAATTGTTGTATATAATTTATGTTATATATTTGTATTCATCCTTTGTTGAAACTATCCAACAAATTGTTAGAAATTGTTAGAAATTGTAGCAGAAAGGATCAATTTGACTTTAGCCTTAGTCAAATTAAGTAAATCGAATTTCCACATTAGCACGACAAGTTGGAGGAACAATAATGTCTTTTGGATTAATAAAATCATGAGGATTTGGTCGACGTTTCGAACCAATTAATGTCGTTCATCCTCACGACAAAGGTGAAAAAATCAGTCGATCTTAAGGAATAAATAACAAGGATGCATCCAGGTCTAGAAATAGTTTTTAAGATTTAGTCATTATTAAATTAGTTTTAAAATTAATAAAAAAAGATTT
>APFE031314724.1:9268-31109 GCA_000404065.3 Pinus taeda | reverse complement strand
CAGGTTCCCTAGCCCTCCGTGCCCAAGTCCAACCAGATATAGTGTGTCCTCAAGAAGAATGTGCAAAACCAGATAACAATACTTTCCTCCTCTCAAACCCAATAAACCTCCATATGTTTCCAAGGTCTCCAAAAATCATAACAAGTCCAAACAATCACAACCAACCCCCACAATCATAAGCAAGACCCCCCAACCTCCCCCTTTCTTCCTTCTCCCTTCCCTTTTTATACCCTCCTTCCCTTGTCCATCTCAACCACCTCTCATTAATGTCATTAACTTCTCATCCATCCTTACAGTTGACTTCTCTTCTCCCAAGTAAGCTAGGAGTACATTTGGAAATGTGAGATGAATATAAAATTGAGAATTTAATGGGAAAGGATCATGTTTTCTCCCAAGTAAATCTGAAAATTACATTTGGGAATGTGAGGTGTAATTACATGGAGAGGACCATATCTTCTCTTTAGTAAATGTGAGGGTACATTAAGGAATGTGAAATGAATATATATATATATTGATAATAAGATGGAGAGGACTATGTCTTCTCCCAAGTAAATGTGAGGGTACATTGGGGAATGTGAGATGTAATTACATGGATAGGACCATGTCTTCTCCTTAGTAAATGTGAGGGTACATTAGGGAATGTGAGATGTAATTACATGGAGAGGATCATGTCTTCTCCTTAGTAAATGTGAGGGTATATTGGGTAATGTGAAATGAATACATATATTATGATATAATGGAAGGAGACCATATCCTACCTAATATTCAATTTGAGAAGTTAAGTGGGGAATTTGAATAATGAAAAATCATGAATTTTATATTAGACCAATGTTTTTCAATATTTTCAAATAATGTAAACATTAACAAAATTTGTAGGATAAGATTTAAGTGGGGCATTACATACACCCCTCCTTCAGAAAACTTCGTCCCGAAGTTAGAATGAAAAGATACAAGGAGTTCAAAAGCATAGCAAATCAGAGAGAGTTATAGCAATAAAATTTGATAAGTTAGACGATGACATTACTTCCCATCAAAAGTATCCAACTAATCTATATCCTCCTATCCATCTTGACCTACTTCCGTCCCCACCCTATCCGTCCTCTGCTGCTTTATCAGTGGCAACGGCCATACTAACCACTGATAAAACCGACATGGTGGAAGCGTCAAATATATCAACCTAACTTCCCCAGCAGGCAACTAGAAATCGTCATCACACGTCTAGGGGAGCGTGTCCACCACTACCCTCCCATGATTCCAGTTTTTGGAGGACACACGGTGGGAAATGCCTCTGCCCCTCCTTCAGAACTAGGGTCAATGCCCTAACACGGACCACACTACAAATCTGGTTGGACTTGTCATCGAATAATCCAGTCAGGTCGTCTTGCCACCTGTCATTTGCATTTTACTCATGTCATAAGGGTGCATATCAAGTAGATACCAAATGTAATAGAACAATGTACATCGTACCTTTCCTTGTTGGTCGTCTCGACCTTCCCCAATGGAATAGTAGATCTTGGTTATCATACGGTTCTTTCCAATCTGTAGTTTAGTTCTCATCCATGCATATATATAACCAAAAAATAGATATAGATACATGATCTTAAACATCATGTTTATTAAGCCCAGTGTCCACGTGTCAATTTTTGTTCTTCATACTAGAAATAAATCTTACATCAGATAAATCATAATTTCAACAAGTCATTGATTAGATAAATCATATCTATATAAGCTTATACGATGCAACAATAACTTTGACAAGTCATGCGCTAGATAAATTGTAACCAAGTAAGTCATACATTTGGTCATACATCCAACATTTCCATCTTTAATACCAAATCCATCAATTGATTTTCATGTGTCCAACCAAATGTATATAATGTTCATAAATAACAACATGGAACTGCAAAATAGAACCCTAACATAGGTGGCTATCTACGTTAAAATGGGCATCATAAACGCTCATGTGACATCCTTGTGGAACCCCTCAATAAAAATTAGAGTTGAAACAGATTCAACTGTCCGTCATGGAAAATAGCATTTGAACTTGGATATGCTATAAGGTGGTACAAAAACAAAAATAATGGTAAGCAACAGATTAATGCACTATCAATTCCACTAGAAGGTGCTAGTATAAGTTTTATACATATAATTTCTTTAAAACCTTAGTGAATATAAAATTCCCACTCTTCCAATTTGATGGTTTTTCATCTTCCAAACCCATTTAGTTAATCTTGAAAATAAAAGACTCAAAACTTAAAAAATTGTTTCCAACATGATTTTCATACTTCATTTTTTTTTGTAAATTGAGAGAAATGTCCTCTAAATGTCAAAAGGTTCAAGTTTATTTATATATTTAATCATTGTTTACTAGTACCAAAACAATTTCATGATATATACTGCAGCTCACAATATCACCAAACAAATGAGAAATAATTAAACGAATGGATTAATTGCCTTTGCTCTGCTGCTATTAGTATTTCCCCTCTAAATGGCACCACATTTCTAAAGATGCTTACTCCTTTCATAAGTGGCCAGTGACCACAAAAGTTGCGAAGAAAGTTGAGGGTCTTGTTATCCAAAACTAGAGACACATTATTTTTTCACGACATTTTTATTCAACACTAGAATAAGGGTAAAAGTGTATCCTAATATTTTCACTGGTCTTTTATTGAATAAATAAGCTTCCATTCAAAAATCACAAATTCTCTACGAATTGATCTTCTCATTTAATTTAAGATCATTAAAAATAACTATCACAGTAAGCCTTACACAAGTCCATAGTATTCAATCTATGTTTTCACTAGAAAATTCTACCCCACTAGACCATCTATGTCCGACCTCCATCTGTTATGCACCATGCAATAATTGTTGGCATCCTCTTTTCCTCAACCTTAGGTTACATCATGTCAGCGCATTTTTCTTTGGATTTCTTGCCTGCTAGTTTCATTGTTTTTCCTTGTTACTTGTACCTATTCATTATTAACTAATTTCTTGATTACTTTCTAGATTTCTTTGTCTTAATAAACAAACATGACAAAGCATACTTAGTTACAAGACTAGGATTAATATGTATGTATTAGAAGAAACCATTACATTGAATCTAACCATGCTAGATTGATGAATTCTTAGTTACAAGACTAGGCTTAATATGTATGTATTAGAAGAAACCATTACATTGAATCTCACCATGCTAGATTGATGCATTCTAGCGAAAATCGATTTTAGGAGAAGTTCAATTCAATTAAGAATACTTTAACCAATTAACCAATTCAAATGGTAAGGATAGTACTAGATCACTTAAGGAAAACTCTTGGCATGTTTTGGGCTTTGTAGTAACTCAAACCACTCTATACTATATCCCTATGTTTAAAGTAGAGGGTATTTAAATGACACGTGCTAGTCAACGGAAGTCATGAGCATTACAACCATAAACTAAATTTAGGTCTTCGTTGTGACATCCTCACTATATTGCAGATCTGGTGTCTCCATTTATAGGTTCCAAGAAGCTTAACAACCTCATCTTCTTATTTCTATAATCATTCATCTACAGAAAGCATGCAATGTTAAGATTAAAATTTGTACAAAGATAAAGCTTATAATGGCCTTGGTGGGCTTAATGGTTAAGAACGTGTATTTCCTTGTAAGAGGTCATAGATATAAATCTAGAGGGGAGTAGAAAAGGTAAACCTCCACAGACTTTAGTAGTCAAATCACTGCAAGGAGGGGGATCCCTTGTCCGAGAAACAAGGAGACTCATAAACCAATTTCATGTCTGGGTTGGCCATGACCTAAAAATTAGATGATGATGATGATGATTATTATTATTATTATTATTATTATTATTATTATTCAAAGGGAGGATCTAGCTCTGTTTGTAAAAATGTATTTGACGCAACATCAACCTAGAACCAATAGTAGAAGTATGTTGAAGATCTGTTTTAATATAAAGCCTCTTTCTCACTTTTGAAGCCATGAAGGTATGAGGGAAACAATCTTCAAATGTAATGACGCTGGGATAAAGGACTCCTAGCTTCTTTGGAGATGAGCCTAAGCGTGTTGGGTCAATAATTCATGCTATATATGGGAGGCTTTAAATGTAAAGAAGCTGGAAAAATTACAAAAGACTCCCTAACTTCTTTGAAAATCGGCCTTAGATGATTGGGTCAATATAACATACCATTTACAGGAGACTCCTCGGATCCGAAGATGTGTCCAAGCCTAGGTGATATCCCCTAACTGTAGTCGTCTCAGTCTAGCCAACAAAAGACCAAATTATTTTCATGACATGAAGACAGTTAATCACTTGAACATGGTTGTTTGGAGAACAACTTGAAGATAAATATAATATTGTAAGGATATTATCACCATGCAAGAACTGTCCAATGATGAGATTAATTAACTGAAAGAGAACTGCTCCCATGGTGATGGAGGTTTGAACTAGGATTTGTCAAAAACAATCAATAGAAATCAATAATATTCAAAATTTCAAGAATGCGAGCAAGGTCCTATAGATATTAACACTTAACAGAGTTAAGTAGAAATTGAACTACTTTTAGCTCCAGTTCCCTTAGAGAAAGAAGAACTGAGAGACACTAGAGTCTAGAAAGTACGATTGGACCCAAAGAAACAATTTATTTTCTATCATGGACTATTACTAGCAACATAGACCTGACAACAGAAACAGAATGAAGTCCCATCCATTAATTAGGGAGGCCAAACACTATATCAGCTAATAATGTTGCCTGGAGTAAAATTCTTGGCAATGAATCTCTACATATCCATCCAATTTGAATGTAGCTTTAGCTGTACTCAGGTTCTTTATTTAGCTTTTATGGTCTATCACGTGGAAGTTTCCAAGTGCTATTTTGCATATTAAGTTTCTTCCTGCTCTAAAAAACTAGAAAATTTTTTGTCTGAATCCCTTTCACTAACAAGGCACACTTTACAGTCGTTACTGAAATATGATTTAATCTTAAACATAAAAGGAGGTAATGAACTATCTATATGAATGATCACTAATATCCCTCATGTCAGAATGCTGCAAAAAGGGATTATAAAGAGGAACAAATGTGGCTCCCTGAGCTTGATAACAGGCCAAGGAAAAAGGATAGAACTGTGCTCCCACTCTAAATCTCGGTAGTTCTTCAGCAAAGGATAAGCATATTGCAGAGGGAAACGTTCCACAAAGTTACAACTCGTGATTGGACTGCACATCAAAAGGATAAGGATATCAAAAAATGGCTTAGAAACTATAACCTGATAAGGATAAGAAGATTGCAGAGGGCAACAATCTACATATCAAGTAGAATGTACATCATCATTGTCCCTGAAGCAAAGGATGGATCTCAGTTAAAGGCTCAGAAACAATAACCTGCAAGGATAAGCAGATGAAATAGGGAAAGGATCTACACACACATCAGTGTAAAGTAAATCATCAGAGGCTCTGAAGCATATGACAAAGATCAGGTAAAGAGTCCAAAACCATACACCAATACAGATCAAGCAGGTTGCAGAGAACAACACCCTACAACCCCATAAGTAGAACACACATTATTGACGTTCCGGAGGCAGAGGATGGACATCAACCAAAGATTAAAATATAGTAACCTAATATTTATGTAGGTAGTCATAAACAGACATAGACCATGAAGGGAAACAAAGTCCATTGAAGAATAAGCTTCTGAATTCAGTTTGTCTAAAGTGATGCTTTATGCAAGTTTCTGGGCTTAAAAAAAAAGTTTTGCCATGCCCACTGTATCCATTGATGATCATAACACTTAAACCAGAACTTGCTACCACACTATACATCTTCATGAGCATGTCTGACTAATGGTTATGGGTCAGAAAATAGTTTTTCCGCCATTAGGAAACAACATCATAGTAATTGTGACTACATCTCCATCCTATTACCAACATAGCCACAAAATTGAAACCTATTTCTAAAACAGAGATCACAACTGATGATAAATGCTATGATATGAAATTTTAATTACAAATAAACCAGCAGATACTAAAAACCATTTCACCAGTTATGGAAACGAGTTAGGCCATGATTTTTGTTTTGATTTTGAGTTAGTAAAGTTTAGGGCTCAAGATTTCTCTGTCAATTTATTCTGCCAAGTGATAGTGATCTGCACTATTGCTGATATTCGGGGTTTGAAGCACTGATCTGATGCAATGTTGTTGGCAAACACTTTACCCAGAAATCATTGAGTCTGCAAGGTTGTAACCTTGAATTTGGGCCTCAACTAGCCAATTCAAACTATGCTCAAGATGAAAGAATCTTAACAAATTTAGGTTGCATACAAAGAGTATGCAGATTGAAGCTAGCTATCAGATTTTCTGGGGTAAAGTGCTGCCTATTAGAGCACATTGATTTGAATGGCACAATAGAGTAGGCATAGGGTTGTGGTGTTGGAGAAACAAGTTACCTTCGCCATTTTCACAATGGATCAACACTGTTGAATTTACAATTGATCAAAATTATTGCATTTAGATACTATTTTGCAAAGAAAAGTTTGGAAGAGAAGGATTGATTCATAAAGCCATCAACTCCTTGGGCTGACATTTGGTATGCATTCATACTCATGTACATTATTGAAATTTCCATCCAAAATGAAGGAGATCTGTAATCAACCTATGCCGAAATTTCAACGCTTGGTCAGATGCATTATTTGACCAACATTTAGTTTATCATGCTAAAAAAGGCTTGTATGCATGAGAACATGCTAGAAATAATCACATGCACTTGGGCAGATCAACTTCCATTTTTATGAGAGTTGGTTGAGGCACTCCAAATTCATATGGCTATGCTCCTGCATTGGTTTGGTCACCTACCATATTAAATTTGCAGGGGACAGACAGATTTTCTAGTGAAAATTTTGAGAACGACCCAAATTATCAAGAATAGAGATGCCATGCTTATCAGGATGGTTCTCATGCTTATCAAGATGGTTCTCATGATTGTGGAGATATGATATGAGTATTGTTTATTGGGTATATTGAGGATGTTGCAAGATCAGGGAAGGTTGCTTCCAAGGAGGGCAGATGAAACCTGCTGTTAAAATTGATGATGGGTTTGAAACATGTCTCATGCGTACAGAGAAGACATATTTTCAGAGGGACTGGGCCATTATCTCTAGCTTTGGAAGCATGAAAACTGGGCCCCTTGCAAACAATTCTAAGATGAAGATGGGCACCCCTAGTTATGTATTCCAAGAATATTATGAGGCCACCTTTGCCACAAATATCCTTTATATTTAGTGGGTATGCATTGCTTTTGGGTGTACTAAGATACACAAATATAACAGTGAAGGAAACAAAGGCCCTAATTGTTCTGGGAGATGTGCATAGTGTGCTCTTCACGTTGATATATTGGCTCCTATTATATTATGCAATGGAGCTTTCTCAATCATTATCCAAGTATCCAACAAAGCCAGAGCGCTCACGAATGTACAAATACTAAAATTTCATGTACTATTGGTTTACCACAGTGTACTCTTTGTTAATATATATATATAATATATATATACTTGGATCCTGCTTAAACCTTGAACTAAACTCATAGCATACATTGCATCAAGGCAGTGGTGGTGAGGTATGTATTACTGTCCACTGATCTCTTCTACACTGTAGCATCAACTTTGTTCTTGCCATCATCATTAAATAATTTCTCACTGAAGATTGTAGGTGTGCTCACTAGCATTCATTCTTCTCATTATGGCTTACGTTGAAGCACCGGTTAAAGGTTTTGTTGATGAAGCATGTGACATATACAATCGCATGATTCAACTTGGAGGGTATCAGCCAAGTCTCAGCTTACAAAATTCTCTTTTTAAGGCCCTATTACGTGGCACAGGAGGGACTGTGAAACATCATTTAAGACCAGCAGAAGCTGTGTTTCAGAATTTGAAAACAGCAAGGCATAGGATAAAGGAGGATATTTATGAAAAAGTTGTTGGCATGATGGTTAAACGCGGAGGTGATGAGGTGGGAGGTCAGGGGTTTCAATCCCGCCGACCCCAACACTTGGCAAATTGTTAAAAGTAAATTAATATGGCTTCACAGCTACCAAGATTGTATAGATCATGAAAGAATAGTCTGTCTAAGAAATGAGATGAAGCAAGCAGGATTTAAGGAAAGTAGAGACTTACTTGTCTCAATACTCAGGGTCTGTTCAAGACATGCAGATGTAAAAGAGGCTGAAAGAACTTGGGAAAGTTAGTTGACACTGGTGTAGGTCTCAATTCTCAGGCTTATGTGTATCAAATGGAAGTTTATGCCAAGGTTGGACAACCTATGAAGTCTTTGGAGATATTCAAAAAAATGCAGGAGGAAGGAGTCTCCATGTGTGATTGCTTATCTGAAAATTATTGAGATAATGTCAAAAGCCCAAGAAAAAGAACATGCGGAAAATTTTATGAAGCAATTTGAGGATAGTGGTCTGAAGCCACTGCAGCCAACTTATGTGGACTTGATGCAAATGTATATGTTCCTGTCTATGTATGGTGAAGTAGAATCCACATTTGCTCGATGTATGGCAAAGAGTCGACCTAATTGGGTACCTTATGAAATATATCTTGAATCCTTGATTAAATGTGGCATGCTGGAGATGGCTGAGGGGGTTTTTTCCGAGTTGCAAAAGGATGGTGCAATTGGTATTAAATCAAGATGTGCAACATAATGCTAGAGGGATATCTCAATGCTGGTCAAGAAGAAAGGATCAAAAAATTGTATGATGAAAAGTTTCATAAGAAATATAACGTTGAACCCACATTGATGCTACAAATAAAACCGTTGCTCAATTTGGGCGACAAAAATGTTAATAAGTGTCTCAACTTGAAACTTGTTGCAGAGCAGCGTGAGATTTTAATTCCTATATTTTTGTCTGGTGCTAAGGTAGAATCGTACAATGAGAACAAGACTTTTGGAGTTCATTTTGAGTTCAATGAAAAACTTGAGGTACAGGATGTATTGAAAGCACACATATACGACACATTTTATGAATGGCTAAAACCAGTTGATCGATTGAAAATTCAAGCTGAAGGTATACCGCCTCATTTTTCTACTGTGATTCATGGTAGTTTTTGATTTTATGCAAATAAATTTAGACCAGGGGGGTAGATGGTAATGCCACGGCTTATACATCGGTGGCTATCTCCTGTGTTCTAGCATACTGGTATATGTATGGTGGACGTAAGAGCATCTCTGGAGATGTTATATTTTATGCACAAAACTATAAAGTTGAAGATGTTGAATGTGTTGGGAAAGCCTTGAGAATGAAGTCAATAAATTGTGTCATAAAAAGGAAGGGAAAGCCATTTCATATACGATGACAAGGTAAGGATGCAATCTCGGTTTGGGAGTTGATGGAGCCTTACATATTGGATCCATTGAAAGAGTTTTTGAAACCTAAAGCTAGAGTTATTGAAAATGGAGCAGGAAATGAAGATATTGATTTTTATTCAAAGGACAAGTTTAATGAGGGGAGTTCTGAGTCCATGAGTGATTCAGGAAGGGATTAAAGAGACTGAAACAGAGTCAGAAATTTTAACACAGTAAGCACAGAGAGAATGAACCTTTTTGGCTACACAACTTAACGTCCAGATTGCATTTGCTGCAAGGACGTGAGAATACTCTCTACAGTGATGAGAATCAAACATTCTGACATGGAAGAGCATGTCATTTCTTCTAGTTCATTATCAGTTAAGAATGATGGAATTCAATGATGGATGTGTGACATGAGTAGATGATCTGAATGTGCTGGATATAGAAGATTGAAGGGCTCTTAATTTATTTGTAAGCCTAAAATGAGAAATTGAATGTAGATTCACAAGGAACATACCCTCGGTTAATGATATCATCAAACACATCACGACATCTTACAACTTTGAGGTCCTTGGCCAGAATGTCTGCTAGTTTACTAGCAAGTTCAGGGTCAAATTCAAACCAATCTTGTTGGATCAGCCATTTATACACTCTGTGACCGATATTTCTTTCGAGTATTCGAAGCAGATGCGTGATGATATATTTGACATCCTCATGCTAAATCCATTTCCGTTTTCGGTTGAGGATTCTGATCATGGGAGTTAGGTCATGTGCATGCAATTCCTTGAAGAGCTAGGAAATCTTCCTCCTCCTCCATTCCTTCGAAAACTCTTCCAACTCCTTCTCATCATTCCCATCTGAGCTCCCGCTTAAATGGGTTTCATCCTCTGTCTCCACATCAGCCCAGTTCTCCTGTAGGTCAGCCGTGGCAGCCCTTGCTTTGCATAGTAGGCTCTTCTTCACAGCTGGCTCAGCCGAAAAGCTCTGGATTTCGAGGGTGGGGTAGTGGGTTTTTTTTTTCATTGAACAATATTAATACGGATCCATAAAACAGACTAAGGTTGAGATTGTTGTTGTTTAATAAAATAGTACTTTTCATTTTTTTTTTTTTGAACATTATGACAATTATTAAGGGATCAATAAGTTGGCCCTTTATTTCATTTCTTTAATATTACATGCACCAGAATTAAGATGCTCTAATGGGGTTGCCGAGCACCAAAATTAAGATGCTCTCATGGGTAAAGGCCGTTAACCACACTAGCTTAACAACTACGAGGTTGGAGGTTCAAGTCCTCTTTCTAGCGGCATTTGGGTTTTAGTGGGCTTTGGGTCCAGAGTTTGAACCAAAGCTCTGATACCATGTGTAAGAACCTGATTCCAATTATTAGAGCCTCAATCTATTATACACTAACAAATCTATTTTCCTGTTGATTTAAAAGTAATAAAAGGAGCTTTCTGACCTTCTCACAAAGCTTTAAACATTTAACATATTATCATTTTATCATAAACAACATAAATTAAGGTGAGCATTCCATTGATATCAACTTAGCAAGAGTAGTCCATGGAAAAATACCTTTTCCGGCGGTTGATGATGATACCTTTGTCTTATAGCTCTAGCTGAATGCTCCTTCTCACCGACCCAACTGGATTTACCTCCCAGCCAACTAGGAAACAAATTCCTAGCCCAGGAAACCTCCACAGGTTCCCTAGCCCTCCGTGCCCAAGTCCAACCAGATATAGTGTGTCCTCAAGAAGAATGTGCAAAACCAGATAACAATAATTTCCTCCTCTCAAACCCAAGAAACCTCCATAGGTTTCCAAGGTCTCCCAAAATCATAACAAGTCCAAACAATCACAACCAACCCCCACAATCATAAGAAAGACCCCCAACCTCCTCCTTTCTTCCTTCTCCCTTCCCTTTTTATAACCTCCTTCCCTTCTCCATCTCAACCACCTCTCATTAATGTCATTAACTTCTCATCCATCCTTATAGTTGACTTCTCTTCTCCCAAGTAAGCTAGGAGTACATTTGGAAATGTGAGATGAATATAAAATTGAGAATTTAATGGGAAAGGATCATGTCTTCTCCCAAGTAAATCTGAAAAGTACATTTGGGAATGTGAGGTGTAATTACCTGGAGAGGACCATATCTTCTCCTTAGTAAATGTGAGGGTACATTGGGGAATGTGAAATGAATATATATATATTGATAATAATATGGAGAGGACTATGTCTTCTCCCAAGTAAATGTGTGGGTACATTGGGGAATGTGAGATGTAATTACATGGAGAGGACCATGTCTTCTCCTTAGTAAATGTGAGGGTACATTGGGGAATGTGAGATGTAATTACATGGAGAGGACCATGTCTTCTCGTTAGTAAATGTGAGGGTACATTGGGTAATGTGAAATGAATAAATATATTATGAAATAATGGAAGGAGACCATATCCTACCTAATATTCAATTTGAAAAGGTAAGTGGGGAATTTGAATAATGGAAATCATGAATTTTATATTAGAGCAATATTTTTCAATATTTTCAAATAATGTAAACATTAACAAAATTTGTAGGATAAGATTTAAGTGGGGTATTACAATAATTCATCAAAAATAAAGGAAAATAATGATAATTAATCACTTTGACTTTTTAAGCTTAATGTGGTACATTCACGAAGAAACACAACAAGTGGTACATTCTTGTTGTGATTTGGAACCTTATGGAGTTGACCTAAGTATGACTTGGATAACATAAATCCATGCCAACATCCCTAGGAATGAAGCACATGATCCATAATTTATCTTGGACTTGCATAAGTATGTTAACATCAAAGGATGTTATGTTACTGCATAAGAACCACTGGAACAACACTAGGAAAACGATCATCCGCAAAACCAACAATAATACTTTATAATTTGTCAAAAATAAAGGAAAATAATGTCAATTAACTACTTTAACTTTGTAAGTTTAATGTGGTACATTCACGAAGAAACAAAATAAGACGAGTAATATATGGGAAAGGAAGTGTGGTAAAATGGCTGAAATTGGTTGTTTAGGATGGTGAAAAATGAGATAATTTGGCGAACCAACACTATTTTTATCATTTTAGGCCCATTTCACTAGCAAATCCATTTATAAAATCATTTCAAAAATAATTTTGGCAGACTCTCAAAAGTCTTATTGGATCATATCTCCCCTAAACAATTCTTATCTGAACTTACACAAGGCCAAACCAACTTACAGATATAATCATAAACACTGATATGCAACAGAAAAACACTTCATTCCATTAATAGAAAAATATTGAACTATGCTTACAAACATAATGGAAATAAGATAGCTCGGGCAATGGTAGCTTATCTATGAGAAGAGATGTGGCGGCTGCATGCCTCTGAAATGTGTTACAATGAGGCTCAAGGGGCTATTTATTATTGAAAAACATGAGAAAACCATAAACAACCAAAACCCTAACCCCAGGAGATGTAACACCAAGAGCTTGTGGGCCTCGTTGGGGTCAACTGGGCAGCCAACTTCCCGGGGTCACAACTTGGTCATATTAACTTTGTCTCGCGTGTACGATACCTTGTTGGAAAGTTCTCACTGAGTACTATAGGTTTTGCTACAAACCCTTTCCTATGGCCATGGGCCTGTCGCAGACCCCAAAAAAACACCATTTAGGGGGTCAAAACTACTCCAGAAGTTCAGGACCTGAAAAACTGCTAAAAATAGTAAATGTTCAAATGAACAAGCAAACATACGAAACTGACTAGGGGGTATAGGTGAAATAGGCAGGTGGCCACCAATATCCACCTAGATCTTTCCTCCCCCTTTGGAAGTAATAGCCCCCATTGTGTATAAAGCCTCCATGAGGTGAGGAAATTTATGTTGAACCTAGTCCCTTATGAACCACTTTCCCTGGTGAAGGAGTTGGCCTTCTTTGACAACTATATATAACTGTATCCTCTGTTGGTGAGTGTTATTTACATATGTGTCCATGATCTGATTAATTGTGGCTTGTTCCATGCATTCTGAGTTGAGCTCTGTTGGTGTGAGTTGTTCTGTAATGTCAAATGTGTCCAACAATGGTGGAAAGTATGGCTAAAGGCGATCTACATTGAACACTGGGTGAAGATCAAGGAACGATGGGATGTTGAGCTCGAAGACATTGTCACCGAAGACCTTGGTGATGGTGTATGACCCATATCGCAGTGGGCGAAGCTTGCGATGGGGTCCAGTAAGGCTCTTCTTCTACAAATATAGCCAAAATTTGTCACCCACCTGGAACTTGTGCAACACTCAATATTGATCATGGCGCTACTTGTACTTCGCATTAGATTTGTCCAATATATCATGGAACTATTGGTGGATGTGTTCAATGCGGTCATTGAAGTTGTTGGCCCTTTCAGCTTCAGACTGAATGTGAGCCGAATCTACCTAAGTGGTTGCAAATGGTATGGCCACATCAATGGTGCATAATGGTTGAAATCCCAGCCCTACCCGAAAGGGGTTGAGGCATATTGAGTTGTGGAGAGCTATGTTGTAGCTGTGTTGGACATAGGGGAGACTTTCATCAAACGTGTGTGGATGCTTCGAGTTTTACATGCATATAATGTGTACGATCATCCTCTTGACAACCTCTGTTTCGCCATCAGTTTGGGGATGGAAAGTCGTGGACTTAGTAAGTTTTGTAACCAGCATCAACCAGAGACTTGACCAAATTGCACTCATGAATATGTTGTCCTGATCTTAGACAATGGATTGTGGGATCCCAAAGTGTACCCACACTCGTTCAACAAAGAGCTTAGTAGTGGCCTCTACCATGATACTCTTCTTGCAGGCCGCCATGATGGCCATCTTAGAGAACATGTTGACGACCATGAAAACACAATCATTTTCATTCTTAATAGAAGGAAGTCTGGACATGTAACCCATGGAGACAAATTCCCAAGGTCGACGAGGAGCAGGTAGAGGAGTATACAAGCCTTGCTTAGTGATGGTTGGTTTGGCAATGGAGGTAGTGGTGCAGGATTTAATGTACTTCCCAACATCTTGACAAAGTTTCGGCCAATAAAAATACTTTTGCAATACCACCATTACTTTATCTACTCCGAAATGTCCAGTGACCCAGCTGTAGTGCGCCTCCCAAATCATCTTGGAACGCTCACTTGAAGGAATACAAATGTTTCCCAGGTGGCATAACAGTGCATCCTGAAGGTGAAAATTTGTCACTTGCTTCCCTTCCAGGAGTTTCTAGTATATGATTATGAATTCTGGATCACTCTTGTAAAGATGCGACCACCCCAATGTCTCGTGCCCACAGGAGTCGAGCATAGTGATCAGCACCATGACCGGTGGTTGACTAAGGCAATCAACGATGTCATTGGTGCTGCCCTTATTCTACTTAATGTTCAAATGGAATTGTTGCATATAAGTGGACCATTTATGATGATAATTGTTCTGCAACTTCCCTTGTGTCTGTATGAACTGTAGAGGTCGATGTTTTGTGTGGATGGTTGTTTCCTTCCCCTGAATGTAATTCTTCCATTGACAACAGGTCTGCACAATGGAATACACTTGTTTGTCATAAGTGGAGTACTTTCAGACTGTGTCTAAAAGTGTCTCACTATGGTAAGCCACGAGATGCCCATGTTGAGTAAGAACTACACCAATAGCATAGTCGGAGGCATCTATCTCAATCTTAAATGGTTGTTGTAGGTTTGGTAATGTGAGCACTGGTGCATAATAGAGGTGACTCTTCAACTCGAAGAATGATTTTTTTTGGGTTTTCGACCAAATTATTTTTTCTTTCGCTCTGCCCTTGGTGCCTTGACTTGAAGTCCAAGTGATATGAGAGAATCCCAACAAGAACCTACAGTATAAATTAGAAGGACCCAAAAATATGCGGCGCTCTGTTAGACTAGTTGGAGCTGGCCAATCCCGAATGACTTGTATCTTGGATGGGTCCGCATGTACACCCTGCTCATCAATAATGTATCCCAGATATTGAACCTGGGTCAAGCCAAAGGTGCATTTCTCCAAGTTAGAACACAACTTGTGTTGTTGCAGGGTTTGAAGGATCTGTCAAATATGGTAGAGGTTCTCTTCCCAAATCTAGCTGAAGATCAATATGTCATCTAAATACACCACCATGAATGCATTGGTGAAGTGTCACAAGATGTCTTCCATTAGTCTCATGAAGGTTGCAGGGGCATTCTTTAATCCGAATGGAATGACGAACCATTTGAAAAGGACCTCCTTGGATTTGAAGGCAATCTTCCACACATCAGAGGGTTCGATAGGCACATGGTGATAACCTGACTTCAAGTCAATCTTGTTGAAATATTTCGCCCATTTAAGCTAGTCCAGAAGATCATTAACCCATGGGATTGGGTACTTATTTCGGACAATGATCTTGCTCAACGTCTAATAGTCAATATAGAGCCTCTAGGTCCCATCCTTCTTCTGTACCAATATAATCGGGCTCCACAAAGTGATGAGATTGGCCTGATGTGCCCTTTCTGCAATAGTTCCCGAATCTGCCTCTTGATCTCATCATTCTCTAGAATAGAGCATCGATAAATCAGTCCATTGGGCAACAATGTGCCCAGGGTTAGATCGATGGAGTGCTTGACCTGACAGTGCAGAGGTGCCCCTGTGGGTGAGGCGAAAATATCCCTGTACTCCACGACCTTGTCAATCTGTTGTCGCTGTGTAGAGGAACCATGCCTGGAATATGTGGCCATAACCTTCTTCTTGCCCTGGGGGCGAAACATAAGGAAAACAAATTTCTTGGTCAAGGAAATGTCTTACTGCATTTATTTTCAGTGTTAAAAGAGATGGTGGTAAGCGGGGCTAAGTTCGGTATCCTGTACAACTTATTAGCCAAAGTAATACAAAGCAAGGTCTAGAGTCATATACAGCATGTCGCTTCCACAAGTATGGTTTTCATAATAATACATCACAAACTTCAAGAGGAGAAACGTCACACAGTATCTCATCTGTGAAGGGCCTCATGCTGTAGGGAAGGCGACACTGCTAGCTGACGTGAAGATATCGTCCCTAGTGAAGCCACCTGATGGTGTACGACTATGGATGTGTTGTATTGTTTAGGCCCATATGCTTCACTACCTCTACTAAAATGAGGTTCTTTTGGTTCCCATTATTGACAATGAACTGCAACAGAGAACCCTTCACCCACATCTGTGAGTGGAAGAGGCGTTCCCCCTCCTCTAGATCTTTAGGCTCAAACTTCTGGATCTTGGTGGTGGCCATGATGGCACTAGTCTCCACATCAATGATATGTTTCCCTTTGTCAGTTCCATTATCAGGTTCTAATTCAAAGTTGGAACCTGCATCTGATTCAGAAGCCTTCGGCTCAGCCACTAGTGACTACTTGGTCTGACACTCACTTGTATTGTGAGAGGAGCTCTTATGGAACTCACAAAATTTTCCCGTTTCCTTCTTCATCTTCATGGTGTTGTTCTTTGCTTGCGGCTTTGGCGGGCTTTCCTTGGTAGCCTCGCCTTGGCGTGGTCCTTTGTTATGTGGTTTGGGGGTGCCTTTTCCTTGCTTTGGATTTGCAAATCTAAAGTCCCACTTCTTCTGTTTACACTTATGCTCAATCTTAACAACGTATTGATACACTATGCCAAGCGAGGAAATGTCCAGGAACACCATCTCATCCTAGTTGTACTTGTGTATACGGTCATGGTACTTGAGCACCAAATGCCACTTAGTATCCTTGATACCCAACTTCATGCGAAGGGTATGAAAAATATTTGTGAACTTTGGCACATCTTGGTCCCTTCCCTGTCATAGCGTAGTCCACTTTATGTATTTGTCTTTATAGCTCCCGGCAGGGTAATATTGTTCCTTGATGGCGTCTCAGAAAGAATTCCAAGTGGATGCGGCTGAAAACTGCGAGGGTTCACTCTCATCCTTTTGTTTACAGTAGGTTTCCCACTATTCCTTGATGTGTGGGGTGGCTTTGAGAAGTGAAAAAGCAATATTTTCCTGATTGGAAAAGTCATGAATTGAAAAATATCCTTCCAACATATTTAACCATTTATCTACGGCATCCGCATCTATCAGGCCTTCGAATATGGGAATATTGAAGTTAATTTGTACCTTAAAAGGAGTGGCGCTTCCAGAGTGGTTGTTGGATGAAGATGCATCACCTGTGGGTAGCTGTCAAAGGATCTTGGAAAATTTATCTAGCATCGCATCCCTCTGTCTCTTGAGGGATTCCTCGAGCAACATTTTGAAAGGATCTCCTGCCCCCTCATCTTTCTTTTCTTCCACCATGGGAGGTTTTGCAAGGTTGATATTGCAATGGTTCAACCAAATCAAGCCCTAACTCCTTATACCCTGACTTCGTTGGGGACATGAAAAGAAAAATAGAGAAAGAGAAGATCGCTCTGATACCACTGATCCAAACTTACCCAGACACGCAACAACTTACAAATATAGTCATAAACACCAAGATGCAACAAAAAAACACTTCATTTCTTTAATAGAAAAATATTGAACTATGCTTACAAACAAAATGGAAATAAGATAGCTTAGGCGATGGTAGCTTATCTCTGAGAAGAGATGTGGCAGATACATGCGTCTGAACTATGTTACAATGAGGCTCAAGGGCCTATTTATTATTGGAAAACATGAGAAAACCCTAAACAACCAAAACCCTAACACCAAGAGATGTAACACCAAGAGTTTGTGGGCTCCGTTGGGGTTAGTTGGGAAGTCAACTTCCTGGGGTCGTAACTTGGTCATATTATCTTCATTTAGCACGTACAATACCTTGTTCGAAACGTCTCGCCAAGGACTACAACTTTCACCATGGGCCCCTGCCTAAGGGTATGGGCCTGCCATGAACCCGAAAAAAACTTCGTTTAGGGGATCAAACCGACTTCGGAAGTTCAGTACCCAAAAAAATACTAAGAATAGTTGTTGGGCTATGTTATATTCTTTCCACGACTAGCCCACGTAGTTAACTTGGGGGTTAGAAGGGGGGCAGAGCCCCCCCTTCGTTGCACCGATTGCGTAGCGGGTTCTTTCCACGACTAGCTCACATAGTTAACTAGGGGTTATAAGGGGGGCGAAGCCCCCCCTTCGTTGCATTGATTACGTAGTGGGGGAAGTCGCAGGGGGTTTAAGGGATGTAGGTAACCCCACTCTATGGGGTCTGGGGCAGCGCCACAGAAAATTTTGTTTTTGGACCCTATATTAGGTTAGGCGGACCAACCTATGGTTTTGTGCATGATTTTTCACACATGGTTTTGGATGCAATGGTTTTCGGTCCATGGTATTGGATGCTTCGATATGTATAAATATGTATTGTAACATTGAAAGAAACATAATGAAAAATCAAGCTGGTAGTCCCGACTTTGGGATTCAGGGGAAATCTCTGTGTATATGTGTTTTATTTGTTATGCTCTCACATTATTTATTTTCTGTGTTTTAGAATTTGTATGCACGTAATTTCTGTACAGGGTTAAAACCTACATTTGGTATTAGAGTTGTTTTGGCTTCAAGGGGACGCCTTACTATTGAGGGGTTTTTCTTGGGCCTGTGGTAGACCCTGTTCAGTGGGAGATCTATGGGATTGATTCTGGTGGTGAAAGAAGATGGTTAGTAGTGGAAAGATAGAGATCGAGAAATTTAATGGTCAGAGTTTTCAGTTATGGAAACTCAAGATGGAGGATCTGTTGGTGGATAAAGATCAGTGGATCGCGGTAGATCCAGGTACTAAACCAACAAGAGTGTCCAATGAAGAATGGAAGAAGTTGGATCAGAAGGCAAAGAGCATAATACGATTGTGTGTCTTAGATTCAGTATTGTTGAATGTATCAGGGGAAGCTACAACGAAGGCTTTGTGGGACAAGTAAGGGACTTTATACCAATCTAAGTCTCTAGTGAATAAATTGTTCCAAAAGAAAAAGCTCTATAACCTGAGGATGAAATATGGAGACTCGGTGATAGAGCATCTGAATCCATTTAATACTGTGGTAAGTCAGTGATCGTTTGTTGATATCAAAATTTTAGATGAAGATAAGTGCATTAGTTTGTTGTGTTCTCTACTAGATTCGTGGGATAGTCTGGTTATTGCAATAGGTAGCAATGCAACTGCCTTGCAGTTTGATGCAATAGTCTCATCCTTGCTGATGGAGGAGATGAGACAGAATATATGGAGAGATAGAATGGAAATGCCTTGCCTGTATGAGGACAGTCCCAGAATAGAAACAAAAATAAGTCATCGAGTGGGAGATATAAATCTCCAGGAAAACCTATAAAGGTGGTGTGCCAGAAATGCAGAAAGGAAGGGAACTACAAAATGGATTGTAAATCTAAAGCTCCTGACAAAGGAAAGGGATCTAATGATGCTCCTTATGCAAAGGCGAAAACCACCTCAGATGAAGGTGGGGATGTGTACTTGGTTTCTTCAAGTACACATGTAGATCATGAGACATGGTTGATTGGCTCAGGTGCATCCTTTCACTTCACTCCCCATAGAGAATGGTTCTGCGAGTGTGAGAAATACAATGGTGGTGATGTCTTCTTAGGGGATGATAGGAAGGCTAGAATCATTGGTCACGGAAAAGTAAAGTTGAAGTTGCAAGGTGGAAGGGTTAGAACACTTCCGGGTGTTCTACATATTCCTGCATTGGCCAGAAATCTGATTTCTGTAAGCAAGTTGGATGATGAAAGTGTAAAAACAATGTTCGAGAAGGATACCTTCAAGATGGTTCAGGGAGCACTGGTATTGATGCGGGGAGTTCGTATTGGAACTCTATACAAGCTGCAAGGTAACATTGTTGTTGATGGGTGCAACAATTCTTTGGTTCCTACAAGTGGAGCAGAAAATCTAGTGGTCTCTGGAGAGAAGACCATGTTTTGGCATCAATGACTTGGAAATATTGGAGAGAAGGGCCTTTGAATACTTCATGGTAAAGGTATGGTATAAGGTATGAGTAATAGCTCTCTGGATTTTGATTTCTGTGAAACTTGTGTATATGGGAAGCAGAATCGGGTGAGTTTCCCCTCTGTTGGTAAGAGGGCGAAACAAATATTAGAGCTTGTGCACAATGATGTGTTTGGACCTGTGAAGGTTCCATCACTAGGTAAGTCTGTGTACTATGTATCATTTATAGATGAATTCTCAAGCAATATATGGATATATTTCCTTAATAATAAATCTGAAGTCTTTGATAGGTTTAAAGAATTTAACGCTCTGGTGGAAAACCAGACAGAGAAGAAGATAAAGGTGCTAAGGATAGATAACAGTGGAGAGTTTTGCAGTAAGGAATTTGAATAATTCTATAAGAAGTGTCGTATGGCACGACATAAGACTACTCCATATACACCTCAGAAAAATGGATTTGCAGAAAGAATGGACAAGACGTTGGTGGAAATGGCAAGAAGCATGCTTAGTGGTGCCAGGTTAGGACAAGAATTTTGGGTAGAGGCAGTGGAGATAACATGTTACCTAGTCAATAGAGCACCTTCATCAGCGTTGGAGGATAAGACTCCACAAGAGGTATGGACTGGTAAGAAACCCTCTCTTTCACATCTGAGGGTATTTGGATGTGACGCATATGTACATGTTCCAAAGGAGAAACAAACCAAGTTGGATAGTAAATTTGAAAAGTGCATATTTATTGGGTATAAGGATGGTTTAAAGGGTTATAACCCAGTAACAAGGAAGGTTGTGTACAGTCGAGATGTGGTGTTCAGAGAGGTGAAAGATGTTATTAAACATGAAGTCCAACCAAAGGAACCTGAGAAGATAGAATTTGAGCTAAAGGAGGAAGAATCATACTCTACAACAGAGGAGGAATAAGAAGATGAAGAGCCACAAACTCCGAGTGTGAGAAGATCAGTTCGAGAAAGAAGGCAGCCATAAAGGTATAGTCCATCTACTTTCTACTCAATTTTTTCTTTATCTATTATTGATGATGATCCCAGAACTGTGAAGGAAGTAGTAGATTCAGAGGTTGGAAAACTCTGGAAAGAGGCCATGGTTGATGAAATGGCATATTTTCACAAAAATGAGGCTTGGGATCTAGTGGAGTTGCCGGCTAGAAGGAAACCCATTGGTAGAAAATGGGTGTTCAAGAAGAAGACAAATGCAGAAGGAAAGGTGGAGAAATACAAGGCTCAGTTGGTAGCAAAAGGTTATTCCCAGGTGCCGGGAATTGATTTTAGTGATATTTTTTCTCTTGTTGCCAAGGTGACTTCTATTATATTAATTTTATCTGTTGTTGTTGCTTTTGATTTTTAGGTACACCAGATGGATGTGAAGACAACATTTCTTCATGGGGATCTGGAAGAGGAGATCTACATGAAGAAACCTGAAGGCTTTGCAGTGAAGGGAAGAAATAACTGGTTGATCCGAATGGAAAATGGCCCCTTGTATTGGTTATCTATGGTACTCATCCACCCATATTATTCATTGACCCATGGAATTTACCCATGGTATTGTAAATGGCATCCGCCCGTGGTATTGTAAAATCCA
>APFE031314717.1:0-11708 GCA_000404065.3 Pinus taeda | reverse complement strand
AAAGGCAATTTTGTTACCAATGATAAAAGACTCAGGTCTTACAGATCTGTTGCTACTGAGCTACTAAAGTCTCTTACTGAGTTCCAGATTACCAAAGTTCCTAGGGCTCAGAACCTGCACGCTCATAGTCTAGCCATGTTTGCAAGTACTTGCAAGCTACCTTTTGACCCCCATCACCATTTCACAGCTAAAGTAAAACACAGACCATCAGTCCCAAACAATATAAAGGACTGGCAGGTGTTTGACAATGATACACAAATCAAAAATTTTTTGACTTTGCAAGAAGAATTTTCAGGTCTAAACATAGACACTGAGCCAGCAAGTCAATCACAAATACTTCAGTTAGAAAGACAATCACAAATACATGGTGAACACAACAGCCAAGTACTTTCACCCAAAACAGCCAATCAAATGCTAAATCCCACAATCTTCAACCAACACAACATTCAAGAAATCCAACAGGTTGAATATGAGGAGATACCTGAGTGTGAAACTGAGGTGATACAGTTAAAGAACAATTTTCTTCCAATAGGCTTAGCCCCTTTGGAAGACATTTTTGACTCCAACAATGTCCCCAATAAACCAAAATTTGAACCCCTAAACACTACCATTGAGGAGCATAACATAGGGACAGTTGAACAGCCTAAAATCATAAAACTGTCCGCTGCATTACCACCTGATCAAAAGCCCAAATACATTGACCTTTTTAAGGAGTTTCAAGATGTGTTTGCATGGAGTTATGAGGACCTCAAATCCTATGACACCTCTGTGATACAACACACCATTCCACTACAGCCAAATCAGAAACCCTTTAAACAAAAACTCAGAAGGATTAACCCTATGCTCCTCCCAGCAATGGAACAAGAAGTGCAAAAAATGTTTAAAGCAGGCATTATAGCACCAATTAGATTTTCTGATTCGGTTTCAAATTTGGTTCCCACAAGGAAGAAAACTGGGGAAATCAGACGCTGTGTTGACTTAAGAAACCTCAACCAAGTATCACTAAAATATAACTATCCCCTACCAAAGATGGATCACATCCTGCAGAGGGTGGTAGGGGCATCAAGAATTTCCCTGCTTGATGGCTTTTCAGGATTCAACCAGATCTTAGTCCATCCGGATGACCAGGACAAAACGGCATTTACAACCCCATGGGGAACCTTTAAATATGTCAAAATTCCTTTCGGCTTGAAAAATGCAGGGGCCACGTTCCAAAGAGCAATGGACATTGCTTTTGCTAAAGAAATTCATGACTTCCTAGTCATCTATTTGGATGATCTTACACCTTTCTCAAAATCTGACCAAGACCATTTGAAACATTTGAGACAGATATTTATAACATGCAGGAAATATGGAATATCTCTGAACCCCAAAAAATCCATTTTTGGCCTAGAGGAAGGGAAATTACTGGGTCACATTATTTTCAAAGATGGTATCAGAATTGACCCAGAAAGAATCCAGGCTATCCAACACATGCCCCATCCCAGGAATATAAAAGAGTTACAAGCCTTTTTGGGAAAAATCAACTTTTTGAGGAGATTTATCCCAAACCTGGCTGAGCTCAGCAGATTGCTTAACAGCATGCTGAAAAAGGATTCCAAAGTCAAATGGACAGTAGAGACTAAACAAGCCTTTGAAAGCATCAAATTTGCTCTCACCCAAACCCCTGTCCTAACTAGCCCTCAGTTTGATAGAGACTTCATCATATTCTCCTTTGCTTCTGAACATACAATTGCTGTAGTTTTACTACAGTAAGATGATCTAGGAAATGAAAAACCCATTGCTTTCTTTAGTAAAGCTCTTAGAGATGCACCTCTCAAATATCAGATCATGGAAAAACAAGCTTATGCCTTGGTCAAAGCTATTAAGGACTTCAGGATTTATATCCTCTATTCACATATAATAGCCTATGTGCCAAGCCCAATTGTCAAGGATATACTCACACAAGAAAACTTGGAGGGTAGAAGAGGCAAATGGATAGAAAATATTTTGGAATTTGACATAGAAATAAAACCTACAAAACTCATAAAAGGGTAGGGCTTAGCCAAACTAATGTCTGAAACAAATTTCCAAGCCCTAGACATTAACCAGCTGGACAGTGAACCGGAGCTGGCGACTCCAAAGATCAATGTAGCCTTTGAGCAATCCCCCTAGTATTCTGATATCTGCTATGTGTTGCAAAACCTGTGTGCTCCCCCAGGACTGTCTGGAACTAAGTGTAGGTTTGTAAAAATGAAAGCCTTAAAATTCTGTGTCATGGAAGAAAATCTGCTTTGGAGGAATCACGGGGGCATCTTGCTAAATTGTCTGATTGAAAGTGAAGCCAACAAAATCATGGAAGAATTTCATGCAGGAGACTGTGGTGGGCATCTATATTGGAAATCCACTGTGAATAAGATACTTAGAGCTGGATACTACTAGCCCACTATTTTCTCTGATGTTAAGAGATTTACTACTGCATGTCATAAATGTCAAGTGTTTGAAGGAAAGAGACAATTGTTGCCGCTACCCCTAAGGCCTATTGCAACAGAGAGACCATTTCATCAATGGGGTTTGGATTTCATTGGAGAAATCAATCCCTCCTCTTCAGGCCAGCATAGATGGATTCTGACAGCAACAGACTACTTCACAAAGTGGATTGAAGCAATCCCATGCAGACAAGCAAATGACTCCACCATTATACAATTTCTGGAGACAAATATCCTTGCTAGATTTGGATGCCCTGACAAATAATAACAGACAATGCTGCTGCTTTCAGATCTAAAAAAATGGTCAGTTTCTGTCACAAATTTCACATTACCTTGGACCACTCTACTGCATATTATCCCCAAGGCAATGGGTTGGCAGAATCATCAAACAAAAGCTTGGTAAACATGATAAAGAAAGTGTTGGAGGAGAACAAGAAGAATTGGCACAAGAAACTAGTCAATGCCTTATGGGCAGATAGATTAACCACCAA
Source organism: Pinus taeda (assembly GCA_000404065.3). NCBI lineage: Eukaryota > Viridiplantae > Streptophyta > Pinopsida > Pinales > Pinaceae > Pinus > Pinus taeda. The sequence continues at coordinate 8,749 of APFE031314717.1, read as the reverse complement.
GAGATCAATTGGGGTTAGCCCATATGAGTTAGTCTATGGTTTAGAGGCCAAATTCCCCTCTTCACCAGGAATCCCTGCTATGAAGATACTCCAGGAGAGCCAAGCTGAGCCTAATGATATGCAAAGAAGAATAAATCAGATTGTATGTTTGTAGCAGACCAGGGACGAAGTTTATAACAGAGTCCAAGTTTTACAAGAAAAGCTAAAAAGGGCTTTTGACAGAAGGACCAAGGCTGAGGATTTCAACATAGGTGACAAGGTCCTCAAGTGGGATTCAAGGAGAGAGAGCAAGGGAAAGCATGGAAAGTTTGACTCCCTTTGGAGAGGACCATTCCTAATACAAGCAGTACAAGGGAACAATACCTATTTTCTTGAAAATCTGAACAAAACTGACTTAGATGAAGGGCTTGTCAATGGTAGGATGCTCCAGCACTATTTTGACTACCTCCCATAAATACAGCTGACCTGCTCTTGTACATAGTTTGTTGTATATAGTCTCTGTATGTGTTGTATATATTGCTATTTCTGAAGCATAAAAAATAAGGTCATTTCAAGAGACATTGCAGATAAGAAGAAGAATTGAAAGACATCATGTATTTCAATACCTCAGTCTACATTTTGAGGAATCTATGGTGACAGAACTCCATAGTTTCAAAGCAGTAGCTAAAGGGCAAAGGCATACTGACCTTCTGTTCTTGGTCTTTCAATAAGAAAAATCATCCCCATGTGGAGCCACTGTTGGATACCTATACCAATAGGTTTCATATTTCATGATTGGCTATAAAAGTTCCAAATATGCTCTGCTTTGATAAGGCAAAGATCCCATATTTCCATGAGGAGACAAGGTGTGTCTGAATCTTGATAGGGACTCAATTTTGATGGATGGTCCAACAGCCTAATCTGGATCATGCCATGTTTTCAATTTTTTTTGTAGAATAGAGAAATAAATCTGTCCAAACTGTCTAATCTTGGCAGATCAGTAGCTAGGTAGAGAAACTAAGGTTCCCAACTGCTTAATCTGGGGCCTTGGAAGGAATAAGGGTAGCATCAGATAGGAAATGAAAGCAAAAAGCCAATGAAAAAGAAAAGGGCATACAAAGGGTTTGCAAGTCCAAGTGCACCCTCGAAGAAGGAATAAAAAATGTTAGGTGAACTAGTTGGGTAGGTAGATGGGGTTGCAGAAGTCATGTTTTTCTCAGCACCAAAGTTGCCAACAATGCACAAGCAAAACAATACAGTGGAGCATGACTAATTTCCTCTCCCATTTGTATATTACTCATTACTAACATCCCTTCATGAATTGTGTACATAAGAGAAACTCAAAGTCTTGTGATGGTACTTATGGCTTTAAAAGCCACATTTCTTGTGCAAAAATCTTTTCATTTTGATCTACTCTTGATTCCAAGGTATTTTCAAGAAAACGTGGTTATACTGGCCCTCATTCATATGTTCCTTCCATATTAACAAATAACTCTAATGTTTAGCTCCCTATACTCCATTATCCCTACTATTATAACACCATGGTGTATAAATCCCACATTGTATAAATATTCCCCCTTGGCACTATAGCCATAATCTTCACTCCCTGGGAATTGAATTAACACCTGGTTAAGGTCAAGAACCCATGTTCCACATTTTTCTCCATCTCAACCCATTTCCCTACCCAACTGCTCCATTTTTGCTTAAAAAGACCCTTGAAGAAAACTTTTTAATCCCCTAAAACCATCCAAGGGCGGAAACATTATGAAATTACACTTATCCTGCCTTATCCCAAGGTCGGGTGCCAGTTTTTTTGTTTTTGCTGTATAAATTCATCGGAACCCTTTTTCCTATAGTTCTGCCTGCATAAATTTTGCACACAAAATTTTGCGTAAACTCCGCAAGTTTCACCGTTTTCTAATGTTGGCAGGCCGAATTATTTTTGCAAATAAAACTATGAAAAACCTTTGGAAAATCATTTGTCACATGTGGGTCCCGCTGGTCGCACTGGCCAAGAAATATATTTTTTTAATCCCGCCCACTCACTGCTATAGCCCGTGCAACTAACCCTCCCGATGACCGTTCGATGGGGGCCTTCCCAGATCTACGGCTTGCAGCGATTTCGGGAAAACCCGACGTCCGACAGTTGAAAAGGACAGGAGTTATCGCCCGTGCAGGTTCGTCACCCGACAGCCGTCAGATCGCGTGCCCGCAGATCAACGGCTTACATCCATATCGGAAGACCCCCGATGTCCGACGGATACCTTCCGATATCTGTCAGACGCTTACGTCACGCGAGGACAGATGTCGCATCCAAATTCCATCATAGCCCCCTCTGACAGATTCCTTGTCGTGCAGGAGGGGGCCCGATATGGTAACATCTGTCCTCCCCGCGTCCCCGTCCTGCTGTCATGCACGTCATTACCACGTCCGCCCACCTCGTCCCTCATTCGTCCACCTGGCCGCCACCTCATCGTCCCCGTGGACCGGTCTTAGGCTGCCACGTCACCCGATGACGTCCTGCTGACGTCATCCAACCCGGTCCCTCATGCTGACGTCATCCAAAAAAGCGTGCCAATAAAATAAAAAGCCATATTTTCACGGTTTTTTCGCAATTTTGTCATTTTTCTGGGAAAAGCGCCTCTCCGCTGTCTGCATGCATTCCACGACGACCATTCTACCAGCCAGCCTACGACCATTTGCAAGAGTTCAGAGTGCTAACCCAACTGCTGCTTCATCCCAAGCCATTGTTTAAACAGGTATTTGACACTTCATCTTCTCTCGAGCTGTTTTTCTCATGTTTGCTTGTAAAATCCACCTTAAACAGGCTTAAGATCGAAATTCAACCAGGAACTCGACTATATCCTACCTCTGTTGAACCGTTTGAGGTTGAATCGCTGTGGCGGAAACCTCCTTTGAACTTCAATTACTGTCAAAACCCTACCCTGTTCGTGCAATCGTGAACTCACTGGATTGCTCCCAAACTGTCGAAGGAGGTCTGTCCCACTGCATAAAGGCCTTCTCAGAAAGCTCAGCACTGTTATATTTGACTGTACACCAACCCTATTAGTTTCGGTCCCTCTCAAATCCACTGTTTCAGTTAGCAGACCCGGCATCTCAAGAAATACTTGAGGCAGACATGGATACCCCTGCAGGATCAGCAGCCCTAAATGTTACTCCCTTGAATGCTCCTCAGAGAGAGCTGGACTGGCAAGATCTTGCAGACTTAGATTATCATATCTCAGAAGACTCCCCATCCAAATGCACATACCACATTCGTCTGCTAAATGAAATCAAGGCTAGGTACAGAGATGGAACAGATATCCTAGGCATTTGGGAGTCCTCCCTCCCAACTTTTAAGATGCCCCAAGTCAGACAGTTCCCTGAGCTCATCCACTTATGTGCTAATTGCTATGATCCAATACAGAGGGCTATAATGAATCCTCGAGGCGAAGTTGTATTTTACACCACCCCTCAGGCCATTAGGGATATGGTCCAATTCAAAGCCCAAAGGAAACGGGTTCCTCTATCCCTGCTGGACCTAATCAATCAAGGGGCTAAGATACTCACAGAGGCAGAAATCCTGAAATTAAATCAACTGTTCATTAATAAATCTGATACAGTGCTACATCCTCCCATTTTTTATGGCTACTTAAATCAACTTGGCCTGGACCTGGCCTACATGATAAGCTCAGTACTGGGGTATAAAACAATGGAGTTCATAGAAGAAACTGTGCTAGTCATGATGACAATGTTCACCCCTGGTAAGGCCCCCATCTGCTATGACTATGCCACATATATATCTGACAAGATACATGAGCAATTCTTGCACTTACCCAGAGAGAGGGTGTTCAAATACACCTCATATATTTATCATCTTATTATGTATCACCAACATGAGAAGTTCTCTTTTGAAATCAAGAGAACTGATGCAGCAGGAAACCCAAGATCAGTGGTATACTGGAGCTCAATCTTCCATGTCAGTGCATACTCACCCTATACATATTGTGAGTTCATAGATTTATTCATTCATCCGGCCCTATCTCTGCTCATGACAGAACCTCCACCAAGACTTACTGATGAAATGCAGAAGATTCTGCAATTGTCCACTGCCTACAGCATAGGAGATTGGTATTTTTACCAGCATCACACTGTGATTAGGATATATGGGTGTGAGCTGTGCCCATACAAGCTGCCCAGATTTGTGCCCATGAGGCTCTTTGCCTTGGAATATTTCAGACAATTCGGCAATGCCGATCAGATCCACTTTGCAGGAAAAGGCAAGAAGGCACAACTCAAAGTTAGAAACTAGCTCGGCCATTTTATTCTAAACAAAAGAGAAGGATGGAAAGAAGCAGATAGGATCTTGGGAGGCCTTGGCCTAAAACAAAGCTTCCCTTGGAAGCCCTATGACCCCAACGGCTTTATATCCTTGAGAAGACTGAAATTCAAGCTCTCTAGCTACGAGCATGAGAGCATGTTTCACATCCTGAGACATGCCAACCAACCAAAGTGGAGGAAAAACACCTTAGTAGAGCCTGTATCTCAAGAAGAGCTAGTTGAGAGGGCTAGAAGACATTTATTGAAAATGGCTGACTTGGAATGTCCTTCTCAGGTGCCTGCTCTACCAAATCCTCACACAACAGCACCTTCTTCCTCCTCTGCAACACAACAAGAGGCAGCACCGACTTCAGATCAGGGACAGGGCAAGGGAAAGGACAAAGTAATGGAAGAAGCAGAGGGCCAACAGGGCCAACAGGGCCAACAGGGCCATCAACAGCAACCCCAGCAACAACAGCAACAAACTGATCAATAGGATCAAGAAAAACAGAAAGCAGAAGGCCAGGCAACCACTCAAGAAAGGACAACTAATATGGCGCCTCCTAGACAGGATTCTAGGGTAGACTCCTCTGTCCTCCAAACCCCTCAGAGGGAGGATACCAGCAGAAAGAGAGAGAGGGAAACCCCCCTCACAGAAGCATCAGACAAGAGGCAAAGGCTCAACCCTTTCTCAGAGGAGGAAATACAAAGCCTGGAGACTTCTACCAGCTCCTTACATCAGGAGCAGGATAAAGCAGCACTAGGGGAGGTCAGCTCCTCAGGACAACATCAGAATACAGCTGCAGCCATAAAGGAGCAATTTAAAGAGGCCAAAAGGAGGAGTGAGCCAATAAAGATTCGACTCTATAATCATTTATTAAATATGGCTCCTGCAAATCAACAAAGGCTAATGGCTGCCTTTGATGTGCAAGAAGGCAAAATGACTATGAGGCATTTTGCCCCTACAGTGCAGCAACCTCAAAAGTCCTTTCAAAAGACATCCACCCCATAGACCAAATTGAACTCCACAAGCAGACGGGTGAGATGGTCTATGCCACTCTGGCAGATAAGACCTTGATTAACTACAGGCTGCAAAATAGCTTGAATAATACTGCAGCACGGCTTGAGTTGGAGAGGGCATCCTCTCAAGCTAAAGAAAACAGAATCAAGGCATTGGAGGAAATAATCATAGAGTTTGGATATGACCCCAATGACGTTAAGGAAATACAACAAGTCCTTAAACTGAGGGATGCAGATATAGCTGCAATTAAAAAGAAAATGAAGATCCCCCCAACTCTACACCCACAAACAGATGAAGTTGCCCAGCAGAGGCAAGAAAAGGATGCAGCAGCATTACTAATGACTTTATATAAAGAGCTGATAGAAACACAGGAAAAGCTGCAAGACACAGAGACTACATTAGAAGCAGCGCTACAAAGGAGGGAAGCAGGGCAATCTTCCAAGCCGCCCACAGAATCAATAGACCTTGAGGAGACCCCTCAAGATACCATCCCTCCAAAACAACAGGCACCAGAAGACGTTCCGGGCATCACAGTACCAGCCACTACAGCACCAACAACAGAACAGGCTGAGAGCCTGGACATGCAGAAACTTAGGCAAGAAATTCAGGTGCTAGAGTCTCAGATGTCAGAACTCAGTCAAGCCAAGGATAGATTAGCAAAGGTAAATGAAAAATATGATAAGTCTAAGCAAAATGTGGCTGAGAGGGAGAGAGAAGTAAAAGCTTTGAAGAAAATAATTGCAGAGCTAGAAAAGGAGCTCAATTTTGAGAAAGTTACAGCAGAGCTCAAACAAGTAATTTGGACCACCATTGGACAATCAATAACTAACCAATGGGAGTACATTGATGCCATATACGAGCAAGTGGGACTCATTGGCAGGGCAAGAAAGGAACTACACAGAGCAAGGACCTCTTTAGGCAACATGCCTGAGTTTGCCCCCAAGATGATTGAAGTACTCAACTATAGGACAAGTTCCCAGCTGGTAAAAACGGGAATTGGAAATAGGACTGAAACCATTTCTCTGATCAAAAGAGTCCTAACAATGAAGAGTTTAATCAAGACCCTGGACAGACGAATCCAGGATATGCAAGCTGATATAAACAAGTTTCAAAATAGGTTCTTGGCTCTGCAGAACAATGGGCTCCCCAGCTTGCTAGAATCAGGGAAGTTACTCTCTCATGAAAAGTATATCAAGAGGGTAAGCACTTTTGCAGCAATTCAGATTGCTGAGACACCAGGAACATCTTCAGCAGGCCCAGTAATAGGGCAAATTCTTTTTGAAAAATTAGATAATTTGTTTTTTATTAGAAATGAAGTGTCACATTTATTTGATGAGCCTCCTCACTTCTATAAATATACAGAGGCTGATGAGACCTTAGGGTCAATTTTAAAACATCAGCTGCCTCCTCCAGACACATGGCAAGAGTTAATGGGGTTACTTTTGAACCAAAGTTGAGAAATCAAATCTTTTTCTTTGGCAAAAAGGTTTATATTACATATACAGGTGGGCAAAATCCACATCAGCAAGTATGAAGACGTTGAGCCAACTCAGCACAGGTACTCGACCGCAGCAACAGCATCAGCAAGCATAGGTGGCAGGGCTAGGAAGACACAAAAAGTAACAGTTGCAGAGCACTTCATTCTGCAGTTATGATAAAGCCGCACAGCTGACTCCGCAATGCCCAAAGGTCAAAAAATTATCCTAACAGGAGTTAAAGGCTTTTAGAGTCATTTATATTTGTAATTACTTCTCATCTACTCTCCATGTATGAGTGTAAGAGATATTTTCCTCTCAGATGACTCAATACCTGAGATATTTTTGTATGAAACCTCTATATATTCCCCCTCGCGTTTGTTTAGAGGGGTTGGAATCCGGATGTAAGAAATCTCTTGATATCTCTTCTGTTACTCTCATATTGTAAACTCTCAGATAGCTAATACAAAGAACGATGGGATTTCTCCAAGCATTGTGTCTCTTGATCTCCTGATGGTGTATGGCTCAAAGTTGCAGGATTCCTGTGTATTTCATGGCTCAATAAGTTTTCTCGTTACTCTTTGTCTTACATGTGATCATTATTCTCTCATATGTCTTTCATGTTTTCCATACTCTCAAATATCTAGGTAGCAAGGAAAAAGAATAGTCTCAGGACTTAATCATTGGTTACCCTGAGCTCAATCTAAGCTATCTCATGTGTTTTCTTCAGTTAAAGTATTTAAAGAGTAATTATTCAATGCTACCTTTAATACTATGTCATCACAGTGCTTTGTTATTTCAGGAATTCAAGTAATTGCTCCTAAATAATAGACCTCTTTCACACTATCCAGCTTAGTAAAGAATCCTTATTTGCTCTTTGCTAGTTGTCTTCCATTCCACCCCCACAACTTACATTTTGTTTTATGAAATACACACAGGCCCTGTAATACTAGCGACACTCAATCCATGATCTCAAGAACGAAACAGCTACAGACCCCATTGCCCAATGGATTAGTTTCACCTGCAGACTGACTCTAAAAGCTATCAGAAGCATCCTCCCAACCAAACATAAAAAACAAACAAATACCCACTTCATAACTAGCCTAAAATTTCATTAAAACAGTGACAAATCTTACAGAGAGAGCCCTCTCTGACTACAGCTGGGCTAGAAGTTGTAGTCCAAAGATTGGTTAGTGGTTACCCTGGCCGTATTCCCTAAGGAGTCATAGGGAACAACCTGGGTGTTAACATAAATGGCGACTCCACTGGGGAACTCAGGATCTAAAGGTCTGTATATCTACCAAGAGGTTACACTCAGAATCTGAACATCAGTCAAGAAACCTTCAAAGCTGCTCCCATACAAACATCTGCAGCCTCAAGGTGGAGCTGACTCAGAAACCCTCTATACCCAACGCAGATACACAGTATCTTTTAAAGTTCCTGTCCAGTCCTTGCTCTATTAATCTCTCAGCAAAAATTCAAGGGACTAGCTCAGAAGCTGGCTCCCAAGAAGAATCTTCGGTACACTAGGGCTAATCCTAATCCCAACCCTCCTACTGTCTTTGACAATCCCAATATAATCCCCAGACTAATTAGGAATCAGCAGAAACAAGATAACCTTGCTGACTTTAGTCCAGAGACAGTCCACCCCAACCCTATCTCCACTCCAATCAAAGTCCTATTCCGTTCTACTCCTAATTCCCCTAGTTCCCCATCAACATCCCAAACTCTCCCACCAATTCCTGCTTCTCCCACACAAGTTCTATTATCCCACACTGTTACACCCTCTATACCTGTCACCCCTGTGATACCTATTGTTCCTCTTGTCCCAGTTGTCCTAGTCAACCCCCAAAATCTAGTAAATATGGCCAGATATGCTCCTCTGCAACTACCTGCCAATCCAGTGGCCTTACCTCAAGATTATCAAGCCAAAATCTCATACTTTGACTCCACT
>APFE031314714.1:20272-35684 GCA_000404065.3 Pinus taeda | reverse complement strand
ATATATATATATATATATATATATATATCACCGCAAAAAATGTTTGAGCGCTTGCTGCCACTGTAATATATATTGTTGCTGGAAAGGAAGGCAAGAAATCTATCCTCAATGTATAAATCGAATAATACGGTAGAAGAGGGGTTAAAGTTTTCCCAAAAGGCAATTATTCCTCTTTGACATGGGTGCCATAAAGCGGGTATACAATTATATCAGTATCTGTCACTGTTCGAAGCCCATCATTCGGTTCATGGAAAGGCATCAATTCAACAGATAAACTCATCTTCACCACATAAATCTTAACTCTGCAATATTAAATTTTGGCAGACTATAAAAAGGATTTGAACTACTATATTGATGAAAGCTATATTGATGAAAACAAAGGACCCTTTGAAAATTGAAAACCCTGGCTTCAATCTGCTATCAAATGTGAAAGAACATAAGCATTAATAGTAACTCCCATGGCTTTTTAATAAACAAAGCATTTGATACCACCGAGTCTGAGGATAAAGCAAAGACTGATACAGGGAGGAGGAATAATAGTTATACTAAAACAATCCAATCCAAATTTATTTCCCCAGATGTTAAAACATAACGGCTACACAAGAAAAGGACTCCCACTATTTCAAGAAAAAATGCATCTCGATTCAACATTCTGCGAGTCACAATTGGCCAACAGCCTGGTATCGCGTGCAAAATCGATGGGTTGCGTAGAGTAAAGCAAGTGTTACCAGATTTTTCAAGGGCAACACAGTGTATCCCTTCGACTATGGACTGAGTTACACGAATTTTACATATCAGATAAAGTCTCAATCCCCGCAAGCGGTACTGAGAGTTCCGTTGGCTAAGAATCAGAAATGCTTCTCTCTGTTTCAAGTTGTGGATCCATTTGCATTTCCTTGCGAGTCGATTCGCTTGGAGGATTCTGTCTTTAAAAATTCCATCGTTAAAAATTAAAATATAGCAGGCTGCGCTTAGCTTTAATGTCAAAATACCTGAAGTAAGTGCATAGAAACACCTTGAAGAAGATGATGCTAAGGCTGTTATTCGAATTGAAATTGCCCAGTGTGCATCACGCTCACGCTGATACAAGAGCGTTACCTTGGCAGAAATTAGGTATGCAGTCTTCAGGCAGGGAGGCGTTCTTTCAGAAATGGGACAGAGAGGAGCAGAGAGCAGGCAGTGGACAGGAGTTACAAGGGACACCTAAAAAAGGAACCTGGGACCTGTGCTCTGATACCATGTCAGGCCAGGAGTAACTCCAGAAAACTAATGCGTTTATTCATTTAGCCAGCTATCTAATATATACATGAATGTGATTGTTCAGTTCATCTTCTCGATCACTGTTCACATTCAGTTCCCCAATCACTGAGGATTAGGTGTCAACAAGATTATTGAATTGATTAAATGGACATAACCGTCCATACAACAATCATCCAAGTAATATTTCACTTGGAGAAATAGTAAAATACCAACGCATCGAAATATAGGTATCGAATAAGTCAAACTAGCACTCATACACTGCGCTAGTCATGGGAGTAACCAATTGAAGGTGCATGCTAGTAGCAAACCATGAACAACAGATGTTCAGATTCTTTCCACATGCATAGGAATATTAGTTGATTGGCAGTTGAGTATTACATAGATAAAATTCTGGTATAGAGAGGAATTGTAATAACATGCAGCCCATGTTTTATTCCAAATTTCTCAAATCAGTATCGCATCGTTGTTTCTCCCCAATATGGCACTGAAAAATTCTCTTTCGAAGATGGCAAACGGAATGTCGAATGACTAAAAGATTATTTGATTTCATGTGTTGTTTTCGGTGGTGCTTTAAATACATGTGTATAATTTAAATCACTATAGTATCCGGGATTATGCACAACCATAAATCTAGCATTAAACCCAGAACCCGAAAGAATCACCATAATATTTCTCTCTTATAGCGGATGATTATTGCCTGCATTGTCAATGGGGAAGATGCAGATCATCAACTTACTCTCGGTCCAAGCTCCACTCCTCTTGGACCTTCTCGTCACTCATATACTCAACCCTTGCAAATATTGGAGAGTCATCCAATTAGAGATATTGGCATCTTCCCCAACTCCTCTGAACAATCCTATCCACTGCGTTATTTACTGAGCTCATAAGGAACATCGGGGAGTGGAAAGAGGTCTTCAATTCTACTAGTCAAAAAAATATTCGCTTTTGTGGAATTAAAGGAATGCTTGTGAGGATTATGTTGAGGCTGTTGGGGAAACCCCTTTCAAATCTACTAGAACTCATTCGTCAAGCATATTCTTATAGTGTTTTGGTGGACATCAGATATTATATTTTCTAATAATTCTTCATTCTATTATGTCTCCTCTCTTAGAAGTTTTGAATGAACCCATAAATTTTAGAGGGAGCAGATAATGTTTGTTGGATTAAAATGGAAGCAATTTATTTTTTTGAGATACTCACAAGATTCTACTGAATACCGGTTCATTGTTTCCAGAAAATCTTGTTAATATTTTTTTCCATGATTAAGGTTTTGGAATTTACAAGATTCAAGGAGAGAAACTATCTTCTTAAGAATCGTGGACAATGAGTCATTATGCCAACCAATAGCCTTAACGTTGCGAACATCTCCACTAAACACGTTCCCTTCTTACGCCAAATCACTGCCTGCATGGAAATTAACACAATCGTTTGTCAGTTAGAGAACGTAGACCTCTCACTCTATGTGCCAAGGTAGGTGTCATTTTGGGGTGTTGTTCCAACAGTTTCCCCTCGCAAAACCTTCACAAATATTCTTCTTTAGAGGGATACACCTCTTCAAATAACACTCGCAGGTTCCTGAAAAAGAAGAAAAAGGTAACCGAACAAAGAAATATGTGCATATTTAATGGATAGAAGACCACCGTCTGCAACATTGCTTCTAAGTATTACGTGCATTATCATGCTAATTATGTCAAAAATTATGGTGAAGATTGTGAATTTGTTACTTGTGCCATAGTTTTTATTATATTAAAGATTTCACCATTCGGCATACCATGTAATTAAACTAAACATATAGTGCATGAGTCCAATCCATAGAGCACACAATATACAATTAAATTCCACCATAATTTGCGAATGCATGTAAGAATATGTAAAACCATGGTGAGCAACTTGAGTGTGTCACTTGTGGCCTACCCAGATGCTAGTGTCATTCTATGAAGTTTTCTATTTGGTTTTTCCAGAGCATGTAGGCATTGACACTCCTTCAAGTAACGGTTTTTCCAACGTATAGTTGTCTCCTAGTAAAAGGAGAATTGCACGCCTGACTTTAGTGTGGCAATAACAATGGTGTTCTACTTAATGTACATGAATATTTTTTTGTGACAACGCTAATAAGGTTAATATCCTTAAACTGAAAATAAGAGCCTCGTATGAGGAAAAGGAAAGTTGTTGCATATTTCTTACAAGAGAGGACACTTGGTTAAGTTCTTGAACTCGACAAGTTGCTCATGAGGGTCTCAGTGATTATGATTGTGAAGGTTATTGGCCCATTTTCGATGGAATTTTGTGGAACATATATACAGGAACTCATGTCCTAGTCCTCTTCACTGGCCAAATAAATTTATTCATCAATGATAGAATCTTTTAAATTCTATACCTAATGATATAAATGGTATTTTTATAATAATAAACTTGGTCCTTTATAGGTAGAAAGCAATGGTATAGGGTGGTTTTTGTTTGGGAATTATCCATTAAATTTAGGATATTGCATGTTTTTTCGACATAGAGACACTAGGTGTATTTACCAACAAGTTAGGATCAAATTAAATAGTATGATAGTAGCATTTTTGACTATGTTAGAGCCTAGATTTACCTCAAGCTGAAAAAGGTAAGCTTCTAGGTCCACATCAAACGACACTCAGCCTTGTAGCTAGCCCTACGAGGACAGGAGAGGGCTCTCTCCGGGTCAATCTCAACAAAATATAATCAATGGGGCTTGAGATGACTGAAATAGAAGCTAATCTTAGGCTAGGTATGAAGTGCAAGGATTTGATTTGAGTTTTTGGGGGTTTTTTGTTGGAAAAAGGGAAAGGCAATTTTGGGTTCGAGGATGAGGCCTAGTTTTTGCAGAGTTCCCATTGGGGCAAGGAAAGCAAACGTTTTGATGCTTTAGATTGAATGAATGGATGGATCAGACTGGTAAGGATCTATGGAGGGCAAGAGGGTCTCAAGAGTCCTCCTCAAATAGATGAAAACATGTAAAATTAAACAAAATCACAAGGCAGAGCACAACAGTCCAATGAATTCTACCTTAATCACTCATTTGTTTAATTTCAAAAGAAAAGAAAAGGGAAAATGATACACATAAAAATCAGTGAACTTACAATTACATAGATAAAAGCACCATCAAAACACAGAGCCACATGGATCCCAACAAGTGCTGCAAAACCCTGCTCTTTTCTTAGCCAAAAATGCGGAGATAGAATGTACAATGATGTGCCAAGCAATACCAAGTGTCCAACCATGAAAATGACTTACAAATTACTAATATAGACAAGCCAAACACATTCCCTTGCCTCTAGGGGTCGAGCTCATCATTCTAGGAGCTATTTGAACCAATTCTAAATAAGGAACTGAAATCTAGGCAATCAAACAACTTGCCTCTTTATGCTAGGAAACTGATTCATTCATTTAATTTTCACTTTTTGGTGAATGAATCCTCTAGAACAAGTAAAAATGTGCCAATATTACATATGGAAGATAAATAGTTACATCAAAAAGTAAAACTAGTCAAAACTGGGCGAATTTCTGAGCTAAAGAGTGAAAATGAGGCGGAATTTCTCTATGTGCCACGCCCAAATTCTCTATGCATCATGCCACGTTGGAGCTAACTTTGATGCACTTCCTGGAGTCCAAATGGATCTTATGATAGCTCTTTTGAAAGCCCTTCCTATCTTCCTTCCAACCCAAGTAGAATTTCTATATTTGGTGTCCATTTGCCCCTCTAAATATCCAATCTCCCAAGACTGCTTCCTGTGTGTCAAAATAGGGGCAGTGAGGTCATGTTTTGAGTGTTTTTGACCTATTTGAGGGCCCAAAACCTGCCCAAATTTCTTGGCCATGAATAAGAAACCATAATTCTTCATGCCAAATCCAGAAATACAAATTTCTTGTGATTTGTATCCCTCTAGCAAAAGTGAGCGCCATGTGGCGCAGCGCATGGCGAGGAAAACCCTGTGTTAAAAATTTCTGTGCATAGCGCCTTTTTGCAGACCAATTTTTAGGGCTTTCAAGGTGTCCAAATTTAGTGAGGGATAGCTAGTTGGAAAGGAATTTGAGTCTACTTTCTAACCCAACTAGAAGTTTCCAATTTTGCGCTTATTTTCCCTGACAAATATCAAATCTCCCAAGACTGGACAAAATGTGCCAAATGAGGTTGCCTCAAGGGAGAGTGTTGTTACAGTCAACTTTTGAAAGTGTTCCTCAACTCAAAATTAAGCTCAAGATAGCTTTTTAGAAATCTATTTGTATCCAGTTAGCATTTAAATTATCAAGAAAGTCATTGGGATAACCATGCTAGGAGAGAAATTGATTTTCCCAAGGTCACTTAAGAGGTACATCAATTCTCCCAAGGCGACTGTATTGTTGACATTTCTCTAAAACCATGACACCTGTATAAAAAGTGAAGGAGGTTTTTCTTCCCTCGCCTATTTTGGAGAAAAACCTCTCTCATTGTTTCCAAATTCATTTTTCCTTGCTCAGAAGAATAATTTGAGTAAAATCTACCCCGATGGGTGGAACAGGGGATTTGTCGAAATGAAACGAAATGAAGGGGATAAGGGGCTTCTAAGTTCTTGAGAAAATTTTGGAAGGTAGGGAGGGATGTTAGGAAGAAGGAGAAAGTGGAATGTAAAATATTGAGTGAGGGGAAGGGGTCCAAAAGGGCTAAACACAGGCCCAACCTAGGAAATTGTCAAGTTGTAGTAAGAAACTAGGGTTTGTGCGAAAATGAGGAATCTGAGGGATCTTAGTGATGGGAAGTGTTTAATAAAGTACATTAAGGATAGGGGAAGTGTATGAACATCAGGATACAAGTTTTGTTGGTGATTTGACCATCCAAGAGAAACTGTCTTCAAAACCCTAGGAGAGGGAAATAAACCTTGCCTAGGCACAACTGAAGCATGAACAAGGTGTAAAATGACCCATTGGAAACTGACATGATGATGCCAATCCTCTGAATGATGGTACACACAGCTGAGTGGTGATATGAAGCTCTTGCGACGGCCATTAGGGTTTGGGAATTTTAAGTATGAGACTAGGGTTTGGTGCATTTGGGATTTTGGGAAAGGGAACTTAGGGTAAGGGATTAGTGATTTAAGGGGGTAGTGTAAATTAATGAATAAGGGAATCAATGAAGAAGGGATAAGGGAGTAAACTTGGTGGAGAAATAGTCATCAAAACTCTAGGCATCAATTTTTGTTGGAGAAACTTGAAATGATTGGGTTCAACTTCTTTAAGCAATCACCATGAAACAAGCAACATGAAGTAAGCACCCAACTTGGATAGAAAATGATAATGGAGGCTCTAACTGACAAATCCATGCATTTTTGGGTGATTTGAGCGATTTGGGCAAGTTCTAGCAATTTTTGAACCCTCTGTCTGTATGCGTCATGCGGCCAGCCCAATGCATCGTGCCTCACCAATGTGCTGCGCCTGTGTAAAAATGCACTGTGTTTTGGGGCCCAATGTGTCGCGCCTAGCAATTTAATGCATTTTTCACCCAATTTCTCACTTGATTGCCCTGCCTTGATTTTGTTTTACAAATGATCTTTTCAAATAAAGGAATTTCTTATAAACAAAGAGCCTTTGAGATTTTAGCTCATGAAACCCACTTTCATAATGTTTGCAGAACTTTTGGCACTTTCACTTTTTAATACAAACTCTGATTTTGTTTCCATTTGATTTGTTGGCTGAATGATGAAAATATGTCTACTTTTTCAGGGATGATTGGCATGTAATTTCGGCAAAGGATGACCAGGGCTGCGCCTGAAGTACCTCATGACTGAAAAACTTTAAAAAATTGCATATTTATTACAAACCATAAATTTGATGATTTCTTCTTCAAAACAGAGTTTTGAAGAAGAATCATGATCAAACATATTGACGATGAAATTTTTCAATGAAAACTGATTTTGAACCTACCTCATGTGCCTGTGGACATTATTAGATTTTTTGAAGATGAAACCCTAGACCTAATGACTAAAGTGACCCTTTTGCTGACCAAGAGACCAAATAGGACTGTGAATGACTTTAAAATTGATTTTGATGTATAGACATGGACCAACAAATACATGACCTGAGGGAGATGAGTGACAAGACCATTCCGTCAGAAAATCGATGCTCCTAGTGGAATGCAAATGACTAGACTGAATGAGACACCTAAAAATGAAATGCAACAAAAGAGATTTTGATCGCTGACGGAGGGATGAAAAGACCGACTCTAACATTGGCTCCAATGGGGATGGTAGCTTCTTAGAGGTTCCAAGAACTGCAGATCTTTAGGAGAGTAGACAATGCCTTCATCCATTGATCAATAGAGTCACAACACGAAAATTGACATTATGCAGACTGACTCTGACTTAAGGCTAAAACTAAAAACGATAATAAAATCAAACATGACTAAAACATAACTAACAAACTGGAAAGATGCTCATATTTGAGCTTATTCATCAAACATACTCTAATTGTTCTTTTCACCACCCGATAAAGTGAAATGGAACAGCCAATGCAACCAATTAAGTATCCTGGTTGTTATTTGATTTCTTCCAAAATGCTTTCTGATGCGTAGGAAAAGGGAGGAATCGAAAGGCAACTCCCATGGAAGCTTGGAATCATGTTAATTGCTGATAAACTTGCGAAGCATGAGTTGATTGGAAGACTTCAAGAATACTGTGAAAGGATCTTCATAAACATCGCTATTGATTTCCATTAACACATTATTGCTCTGGTCCAAGTAATCTTCATAGCTGGATATTAAGATTTTCCTCACATACGTGTTGTCTTTCTTTAGTGATTGCAACAAGCTGCCAAAAGGATCCTGAATCTGGTGAATAACCAAACTCTGTTGCTGATTCCAAATAGAACAAAAGTCTCCTTTATCAATCTCCTCATATGACTGCAAACCTGGATATGGACTTTGCAATCAAAAATATTTTAAACAAGACAATGAAGGCAACTTTTGAAAAATATTATTGTCAACATTCTTATCTAGCACATAGTTAGCCGATGGAGAAGAACTTTTACAACAAACATCATCCAACACACGAGCAATAGGATCATTAAAAATTTGAGAAGACTGCTACGATGTATCCATTAAAATTGTATGACATCCTACTCGTTGTTCATCTTTTTCTTTAGAGATATTACAAAGATTTTGCCTTATAAAATGAAATGCTTCGAAACAAAAGGGTACAACATCCTCTTGCATCATTAAATCATGTATTTCGTCTTCCATGCCTCCATCTGCAATCTGATCTTCAATTGTGTTTGGTGGCTGCAAATCTGGTGCTAGGGAGGGTTTTGTATCCAAAATTATTTCATTAATCATTTCAGGGGAAGATTTCTCATTAACAACTTGCTCTAGAATTTCGCTATCTGTCTCATCCTCAACATTAAAACTGAGATATTGTTGATTTCCTATAGGCTGCTCATTTGAAGATATACTACGCAATTTTCGCTTCAAAAACTGAAATGATTCAAAACAAAATGGTATGGAGTCATCTTGTATCATTTGATCACATGTGCCAGCTTCCATGTCTTCATCTGCAACTTGAAAATCAATGGCATTCGGGGACTGAAAATCTGAATATGAGAAGTCTTCAAGAAGGTTTTCATTGCTCTCAAGGTGGTCCAAATCAAGAACTGTTGAAAATTGATTTCGAATTGCATGGATGTTGTCTCTGATAAACTGAAATGAATCAAAACAAAAAGGCAAAGATCCTTCACTTACTTCAAAATTTGTTGCACTTTCCTCATCACTGTCATAGCTGATATGCACTGGTTGAACACTGTACTCAAGCTGTTGAAAGTGAACTTCCTCCTTCCACAAACTAGTTGTTGATTTGTCTCCAAAATTATCTTATGTTTGGAGAACATAGTCATCATAATACTGATCAAACTGAGGCAAATCATGAGTATAAAAGACATCATCAAATATACATATCATATCAACATATCTCTCTTCTCCAAGATGATCTACAAAACAATCATTATCAGATCTATGACAACTGGGATAAAAAAGATGTTTTGGATGAGCAGCTTGTTCTTCTTCAACCAGTAAGCCATGGGCTTGAACATCATACTCATTCCTTGCGACAACCCTTTGCATCATCTCTTCCACTGCACTTGCCAAAATGTCAAGCTTTACCTCTAGAGATGTCGATTCCTCTGGATCTATGTTTTTCATCTCTTCTTCCTTCAACGTTGCCCTCCAGATCAAAAAATGAGCCTCTACATCTAATGCACTATTCTGCATCTCTTCAAGTGTTGCAATATTCCTTTCTCTCAGCTGAAACTCCATTTCCAGATCAAAGGCAGTCGGGTAGTGCAAGAGAGCGGATCTAGGAGGAGGCCTTATATCAGCTAGCATCGAATAATAAACTTGGTTAAATCTGGCCGAAAACTATTGTATTGTCTCCCCTGGTAGTCTTTTCAACTGGTTATACTCTTGTACAATCAAGAAAAGGTTTTGTCCAATCACCCACATCTCGAGGAAAGCTTTGACAAACTGCTGGAAATCTAAGATGCTTGCATCAAGCAGGGCTTTGAACCAAATCTACACATTACTTTTAAAGTGTCATCAACCTCAAAAAGGTCTAGTAAAGTCTCAACATTCTGCACATGCTGCTCAGCGTTGACATTCTTACATTCACTATCAAATCACGACAAATATAGGTAATAATTTGCAGGGAAATCATGAAGAACAAAAGGCAAAACAACAGGTTTATACCTATCTGGGACTATAAACGGTGTAGGAGTATATACAAGACCTGCGGGATCAGTTTTGTTTTCTTTAGGCTCATCACTCTAAAGAGAGTCATCATAAGATGTGGGAAAAGTAAGGAGGCCAAGATCAAATGGAAACTCAGTATTTACACTTTTTGAATAGGTCAAGTGATGATTTTGAGCAACGTTATCATACAACAAATCCTAAAAAACTTTCAGGACAAGTTCAAGAACAAAAAAGAAGTAATTTACAAGAAAGCAAGCTAGATCCTGAATACCATTCCACTTTAGATACCTGAACTCTGTGTAAGATCCTTCCATTTTCTCAGAGAAAGAGTTAGTCTTCCACTGGAGTCTTTACAGGAGTCACCAGGTGAATGATTTCAACCTTCTTATGTCTGATCGTTGTACACCATCAACCATTATATCTGAACTTGATATATGTATTGGGGAAATTAACAAGTTAGATGTCACGTTTACAAGTCGGACCGGAGATTGACTAAAGCAACGTTTATCTACTTCGCTAATGCATAGGAAAAGCATTTCAAAGGCTACCTGGTGTAACTTCATGCTCTGTCTGTAGCTTATAAAATGAATAACACCAATCTCTTTCCCAGTGGAGTTACCACTATGTTAGAGCCTAGATTTACCTCTGGCTGAAAAGGGTAAGCTTCTAGGTCCACATCAAACCACGCTCAGCCTCGTAGCTAGCCCTACGAGGACAGGAGAGGGCTCTCTCCGGGTCAATATCAACAAAATACAATCAATGGGGCTTGAGATGACTGAAATAGAATCTAATCTTAGGCTAGGTATGAAGTCCAAGGATTTGATTTGAGTTTTCTTGGGTTTTTTATTGGAAAAAGAGAAAGGCAATTTTGGGTCTGGGGATGAGGCCTAGTTTTTGCAGAGCTCTGATTGGGGCAAGGAAGGAAATTGTTTTGATGCTTTAGATTGAATGAATGGATGGATCAAACTAGTGAGGAGCTAAGGAGGGAAAAAGGGTCTCAAGAGTCCTCCTCAAACAAATGAAAACATGTAAAATTAAACAAAATCACAAGGCAGAGCACAGTAGTCCAATGAATTATACCTCAATCACTCATTTGTTTAATTTCAGAAGAAAAGAGAAGGGAAAATGATACACATAAACATCAGTGAACTTACAATTACATAGATAAAAGCACCATCAAAACACAGAGCCACATGGATCTCAACAAGTGTTGCAAAACCTTGGTATTTCCTTAGCCAAAAATGCAAAGATAGAATGTACAATGATGTGCCAAGCAATCCCAAGTGTCCAACCATGAAAATGACTTAGAAATTACATAAAATAGACAAGCCAAACCCATTCCCTTGCCTCTAGGGATCGAGCTCATCATTCTAGGCGCTGTTTGAACCAATTCTAAACAAGGAACTGAAATCTAGGCAATCAAACAACTTGCCTCTATATGCTAGGAAACTGATTCATTCATTTAATTTTCAATTTTTGGTGAATGAATCCTCCAGAGCAAGTAAAAATGTGCCAATATTACATCATGGTCATCAAATTACATCATGGTAGATCAATAGTTACATCAAAAAGTAAAACTAGTCAAAACTGGGTGAATTTCTGAGCTGAAGAGTGAAAATGAGGCCAAATTTCTTTATGTGTCGTGCCCAAATTCCGTATGCATCGCACCACTTTTGAGCTGATTTTAGGGCACTTCCGAAAGTACAAATTGAGCTTATGATAGCTCGCTGGAAATCCCTGCTTGTCTGCTTTCTAACCCAAGTGGAATTTCTAGATTTGGTGTCAATTTGCCTCTCCAAATATCCAATCTCCCAAGACTGCTTCCTGTGTGTCAAAATAGGGGCAGTGAGGTCATTGTTTGAGTGTTTTTTACCTCTTTGATGGCCCAAAACCTACCCAAATTTCTTGGGCATGGAAAAAAAATGATAATTGTTCGTGCCAAATCCATAAATGCAAAGTTTTGTGATTTGGACCCCTCTAGCGAAATCGAGCGCCACGTGGCGCGGCGCATAGCGAGGAAAACCCTTTGTTAAAAATTTATGTGTGTAGTGCCTTTTTGTAGACCATTTTTGAGGGCCTTCTATGTCTCCAAATTGGGTACAGGATAGCTCGTTGGAACTTTATTTGAGTCTACTTTCCAACCCAACTAGAATTTTTCATTTTGGAGCTTATTTGCCTGTCAAAGGTCAAATCGCCCAAGACTGGTCAAAATGTGCCAAATGAGGCTGCCTCAAGGCAAAGTGTTGCTGCAGTCAACTTTTGAAAGTGTTCCTCAACTCCAAATTGAGCTCATGATAGCTCGTTGGAAAGAAAGTTGTGTTTAGTTACCATTTGATGCATCAAAAAAGTTATTTGGCCAACCATGCTATGAGAGAACTTGATTTTCCCAAGGTCACTTCAGAGGTGCATCAATTCTCCTGAGGCGACTGTATTTTTGACATTTCTCTAAAACCATGACACCTGTGTAAAACGTGAATGAGGTTTTTCTTCCTTGGCCTATTCTGGACAAAAATGTCTTTTAGGTTTTCCAAATTCATCTTTCCTTACTCAGAAACATCATTTGAGTAAAACCTACCCCGATGGGTGGAACAGGGGATTTGTCGAAATGAAGCGAAATGAAGGGGATAAGGGGCTTCTAAATTCTTGAGAAAAATTTGGAAAGTAGGGAGGGATGTTGGGAAGTAGGGGAAAGTGTAATGTGAAAGATTGAGGGAGGGGAAGGGGTCCAAAAGGGCTAAACACAGGCTCAACCTAGGAAATTGTCAAGTTCTAGCAAGAAACTAGGGTTTGTGCGAAAATAAGGAATTTGAGGGATATCAGTGATGGGAAGTGTTTAATAAAGTACATTAAGAATAGGGGAAGTTTTATGAACATCAGGATACAAGTTTTGCTGGTGATTTGACCATCCAAGAGAAATTGTTTTCAAAATCCTAGGAGAGGGGAATGAACCTTGCCTAGGCGCAACTGAAGCATGAACAAGGTGTAAAATGACCCATTGGAACCTGACATGATGATGCCAATCCTATGAACGATGGTACACTCATCTGAATGGTGATATGAAGCTCTTGGGACAACCATTAGGGTTTAGGAATTTTAAGTATGAGACTAGGGTTTGGTGCATTTGGGATTTTGGGAAAGGGAACTTAGGATAAGGGATTAGTGATTTAAGGGGGTAGTGGAACTTAATGAATAAGGGAATCAACAAAGAATGGATAAGGGAGTAAACTTGGTGGCAAAATAGTCATCAAAACTCTAGGCAACAAATTTTGTTGGAGGAACTTGAAATGATAGGGTTCAACTTCTTTAAGCAATCACCACAAAACAAGCAATGTGAAGTAAGCACCCAACTTGGATAGAAAATGATAATGGAGGCTCTATCTGACAAACCTGTGCATTTTTGGGCAATTTGAGTGATTCGGGCAAGTTCTAGCAATTTTTGAACCCTTTGTCTGTATGCGCCGCATGGCCAGCCCAATGCGCTGCGCCTGTGTAAAAATTGTTGGAAATAATACTGAGAGGGGGGGTGAATCAGTGTTATCACATCAATAAAAAAATTTCATTTCCATATTCAGATTCATATATGCTACTTACACAACTTCTTATGATTCAGTTAGTTGATCATTAATGAGTGCATTAGAACATTATCAACCATATTAACAGTAAACAGTTGTAGTAAAATAGAACACCTCATCACACATAATCCGCACACGTGAACACCATGATATAAGGTGGAAACCCAATGTGCGAGAAAACCACCTGCTGCAAGTCATCTCAATATTCTTCTTAATAATAAAATCCTTTTACAATATTTTTGTACTGGTGCAGTCTTATACCAGTATGCAGGCTTCTACCTGCAGAGAGCTACAACCCTCTCTTGTTCTCCAGTCTCTCCTGGAAGGGAGCTACAACCCCCATAGTTCTTGTACTAGCTAAGATACTAGTAAGTAAGAGGCGTCGGCCTACAATCTTCCCTCCTCCAGGTACCACATTTCATGCATTTTCAGACTGGATACTCCTGAAGCACAACACATAATCTGAAAGGCCACGTTTCATCCAATTTTCATACTGGACCAATTAATATCATTGAAGCACATAATCAATCAATCTTTTGAATCACCCAAACACCAGATCAATACATATATAAGGATAATATATGTGTTATCACCGATATCTAGTCCATCAAATCACATAAATATGAGTCATTATGATGCTGATCGAATATTAGTTCTCATCCATCAATACTAAAGCTAAACACAATCAACCAAACAGGATATACATAATAGTAGCACCTTTAAAGTGTCATCAGAACCCATCAACAACCAGAACCACTTGTGACTTCAAATATCATAGCTCAAATTGTATACGCTACTACAGTGAACCAAACCTGCATACATACGCGCTTACACCAAAGCGAACCCGTATACAGATCTATAAATATTCAAACATGACTTACAGCAATTTCAAACTTAAGTTATACCCAGATCAGATCATTACAAGTGTCAATATACAAATCTAGAATAAGCATAATCAAATATATAGAGATAGTTCATTTCAAACCATTTGATCCCGATCTATCCTTAGATCTTGTTCTCCATCAACCGGTGAGATCCCTCTTTAGCTCAGATCCAGATCTGCACCATAACCCAATCACAGTATTCTAGATCCAGCACTTTATCAGATATTCAATAATTCAAATGATGCTTTGCCAAATGATCTCCTTCCTCTTTTATAGTCTTAAGCCTTTCACAATACCACGGTCCAAAACCATAATAACACAATACCATGAACGCAATACCTGAGATTAACACTTTTTTATGCAATACCACGGACCAAAACCATAGGATAAAAAACTATCAGACTAATACCATGAACTAACCATGAAAGCACGTGAGATCAACATTTTTGGATGCAATACCACAGACCAAAACCATAGGATCAAAAATTGTCGGACTAATACCATGAACTAACCAAGAAAGTGCGTGAACTTTTCTTCACATGAAATAAACTTTCTCTGCATAAAACTCCGTGAACTTTTCTCCACATGAAATAAACTTTTCTCTGCATAAAATTCCGTGAAATTTTCTCCACATGAAATAAACTTTTCTCTGCATAAAATTCCGTGAACTTTTCTCTACATGAAATAAACTTTTCTCTGCATAAAATTCCGTGAACTTTTCTCCACATGAAATAAACTTTTCTCTGCATAAAATTTCATGAAATTTTCTCGACATGAAATAAACGTTTCTCTGCAAAAAAATACATGAACTTTTCTCTACATGAAATAAACTTTTCTCTACATAAAAGTACGTGAACTTTTCTCCACTATAATTTATCATATGAGATGAGTGGGTTGCCATCAAGTACAACATATGTATCATAATGCCAACAATCTCCCCCTTTGGACTTGATGGCAAAGCTAAC
>APFE031314714.1:0-19963 GCA_000404065.3 Pinus taeda | reverse complement strand
AAGTGAGATGATCTTCTAAGAGAGGGTTGCCATCAAGTACAACACATGCATCATAATGCCAACAATCTCCCCCTTTGGACTTGATGGCAACAACACCAAATCACTCTCCCCCTTTGACATCAAGGGCAAAGGGCGAACCAAGGTATTCTCTTTCCTAGATAAACATTTTACTGTCCATACTCCCCCTGAGTACCTGCTGAAATCTTTGAATGAGCTCCCCCTTTGTATATGCCAAGGTGTACCAATATATCCATGCTACATGTTGAAAGCTCTGCTCTTGCTGAATTGTGTTGTTCATGCTCCCCCTGTCTGTAGGCAAGGTCTGCAAAAAGGTGTTCTACAAGAACATGACTCTACACATCATACATGACCTTCCTAGCACCAAATACTCATACATACATCCATCTCCCAACCAAGTGGGGATATACCAGAAAATGACAACCAACTACATTACATCATTCATCCCAGGCATAGTGGGGGAACCAACATAGGCTGTTACATGACCTTGATATGACTGAAATATTTCATCAAATGACTACAATAGATAGAGACACACTATTACATCATGAATCTTGATATGACCTTTACATCGAATGATATACATGACATTTATAACAGAGACCAAACACCTAAATAAGATCATGATAAACATCAGCAACGATACTGTATGATCTGCTCCATAGCATCTGTCACCAACAACTTGTATTAGTGCATGAATCATCAAGGTATGTCCATATCAACTCATCCTTTTGAATAGAATTTTGTATATACAGAATCATTCTATCATATGTGAGAAACACCACAGCCATCCAGATCTTCATGGACCAAGAATCATCAATTGGGAATATCTGCATCAATCAACATATGTGCAAAACAACCTATCATCATATAGGTAAGAACTCATCATCATCATATCTCCAAAAATGCAACTTTGAATAATCATCCATGTATCCAGCCAACAATCCTCATCCATATGTGTGCTAATAACAATAGGAATCCAGCATCATAACTGTAATATATGATCTCTATGCATATGGCGAAAACAGCATATGAGTGACTCATCATCAAGTGAATTCAAGCTATGTACTTCTCCTTATCCTTATGAAGATCACCATGTAAGTACCATTAGAGAATCAACCACAAATCTAATCTAAATATCAACTATGTAACCCCAAGAATCATCTAAACAACTCATAACCATATCATAGCAAGATGAATCATTTATCCATATAAGCATCATCACCAAGGACTATTAACCATAATGCCAAAAATGCAT
The DNA here is from genome assembly GCA_000404065.3 of Pinus taeda. Lineage (NCBI taxonomy): Eukaryota > Viridiplantae > Streptophyta > Pinopsida > Pinales > Pinaceae > Pinus > Pinus taeda. Next base: position 18,687 of record APFE031314714.1, on the reverse strand, counting down.
TAAAAGCATATGCTCCCCCTAAACCTGTGCCATCTTGTTTATTATCAAATCTGATCATGCATATCAGCAAGAAGTATCAAGTCATCATCATTATCAAGTTAGAAACAAAAAACTTCTAACCATCAAGTCATTTCCACACATCATAACCATTATCAAATAGTGCAAATAAACCAAATCATAACTGATCCTTTTCCTGAACCTGTCCCTACTGTCTTTCCTCAAACAATCATATACGCGACTATGCCATAACCAACTCACCTATATATCTGAATTCTCTTTAAGAAACTTGTGTATGAGATTTAGGACACTGAAGTTTTACAATTCTAGCTCCCTCTGATTCTGTTATGTCTGGTTGTTGTGTTGTGCCACCTCTTTCTGACTGTACTTCTTTCTTCTTCTACATCTTCAAGTGTGATGATGATGTTTTCTCCTTTTGGTATGGTGCCCATACTTTGTTCCTGCATTCATTAGTTATATGTCCAAGCTTGTTACATGTGTAACATCTTACATGTCTCATATTTCTTCTATAGCAATCAACAGCTCTGTGAACAAACATATTGCAAGCAAAGCAATATCCATTAAATTACCTTGAATGAGATGATCTTTCTGCATGATGGTCTTGAAACCTTCTTCTTCTACATCTGGCTGCAACATGCCCAAGATTATGACATACATAACATTCAACATTATTCATAGGAGGAGTAGAAGATTTTATTTGAAGAATTTCTTTCCTTGGTTGATGATGATATTGACCTTTCATCTCCATATTGAGCATTTCAGATTTTGCAATCGAGTCCCTTGAACTAGATTCACCTTCAATAGATTCATGAAAACCAAGACCAGTTTTGATAACAGGAGACCTTTGACTATTAAGAATATCATCCAAGACCTTAGTACTATCTTCAAATCGTAAAAGCTTATCCTTATCTTCTAATTTACCTTTCGAGATATTTACCTCACCCTGAAGTTGTTCCTCCTTTTCCAGACATTGCTTCTTCCAGATTTCTTCAGACTTTCTTCCTTCTTCCATTTCTTGCCTTAGTTTGAGTATCTCCTTTTCTTGTTCTTCATTCAGATCCTGCTACATTTGACAATGTCTGAAGGCACATTCCAGCTAAGATTTTAAACTGATGACTTCGTTTTCTTGTTTTTCAATAGCTTGGAGTAGATCTTTATTCTGCTTCTTTGATTCTTCAAGATCTTCTTTTAGTGAGCGGATCGTGGCTTCAAGACTTTCATAGTAACTGGATCTATCTCTGAGTTTCTTGATGGTTGTGCTTCTTTCATTGACTTCATATCTTAATGATATTACTTCATCCTGCAACTTTTGATATTTGTCCTTGAATAACTTCCTTACCTTGTTTCCTTATTCTAGTTGGGCTTTTAGTTTGGTAGCTTCTTCTTTGACGTCACATTCCATTTTGTTCAATAGATCTTGTTGATCTCTGATTTTGGCTGAAAGCCTTTCAAATTCTGCCTCCATTTGATATCTTTCTTGTTCACCAATAAGAGAAAATTCAGTTGTTTCACTATCACTTTCATATTTTCCAAATGGATAGATAGCTGGAACATCAGAGGATAGAAAATTCATACCTGATAGTTCATCTTCATTTTGAAATGATTCTGAATCTGATTCTGAATCTGAACAACTTCTTACACCTAATCCCCAATCGATTCTCCCACTGTCATAGTTCCTCTGAGATGTCTTCTTCTGCTTATGTGCTTTCTTCTTAAGATTCTTTCCCATTGTTCCAAGGATCTCCTTCAAGCGATCAAGCTTCTACAAAATAACTTGCTCTGATGCCAACTATTGGAAATAATACTGAGAGGGGGGGTGAGCCAGTATTATCACATCAATAAAACTTTTTCATTTCCATATTCAGATTCATATATGCTACTTCCACAACTTCTTATGATTTAGTTAGTTAATCCTTAATGAGTGCATTAAAACATTATCAACAATATTAACAGTAAACAGGTGGAGTAAAATAGAACTAATCATCACACATAAGCTACACACATGAACACCATGATATAAGGTGGAAACCCTATGTGGGAGAAAACCACCTGCTGCAAGTCATCTCAATCTTCTTCTTAATAAGAAAATCCTTTTAAAATATTTTTGTACTGGTGCAGTCTTATACCAGTACACAGGCTTCTACCTGCAGAGAGCTACAACCCTCTCTCATTCTCCAGTCTCTCCTGGAAGGGAGCTACAAGCCCCCTAGTTCTTGTACTAGCTAAGATACTAGTAAGTAGGCACCAGCCTACAATATTCTCTCCTCCAGGTACCACGTTTCATACATTTTCAGACTGGATACTCCTGAAGCACAACACATAATCTGAAAGGCCAGGTTTCATCCAATTTTCATACTGGACCCATTAATATCAGTGAAGCACATAATCAATCAATCTTCTGAATCACCCAAACACCAGATCAATACATATACAAGGATAATATATGTGTTAGCACCCAGATCTAGTCCATCAGATCACATAAATATGAGTCATTATGATCTTGATCGAATATTAGTTCTCATCCATCAATATTGAAGCTAAACACAATCAACCAAACAGGATATGCAGAATACTAACACCTTTAAACTATCATCAGAACGCATCAACAACCAGAACCACCTGTGACTTCAATTATCATAGCTCAAATTGTATACGCTACTACAATGAACCAAACCTGCATATATATGCGCTTACACCAAATCCAACCCGCGTACAGATCTATAAATATTCAAACATGACTTGCAGTGATTTCAAACTTAAGTTATACCCAGATCAGATCATTACAAGCGTCAGTATACAGATATAGAATAAGCATAATCAAATATATAGAGATAGTTCATTTCAAACCATTTGATCCCGATCTATCCTTAGATCTTGTTCTCCATCAACCATGATGTTATCACAAAATCAATTTCTGAAGGGGCTGCTAATCAGATAGACTCTGTGTAACTGTTTCAGACCAATCTTTGGAATAAGGATTAGCCTCCCTAGCCCGAGAGGGCTCTCTCTAAAAATTTATTGATTTTGTTTGTTGATAAGAGGGCTAACTCTTGTGAAGTACATTTAATAAACATGTTGGCTGGACAGGCAGTACAAAGACTTCCATTGGGCTTATGGAGTTGATCATATTCAATAAAATATAACACTGCTCATGCATAGAAGTCAGGGCAGCAATGTTTAAATACTCAAAACATCATCTCATAGAAACTTCAGTTTACAAATACACACAGGAAGTCAGAGCAGCATAAGTGAATTCTGAGTGATTGTGTATTCATACAAATTTAAAAACATTAAAGATAAAACAAAACCACATATCTTGAGCATTTGAAACATTGTAAGAATCCTGAGAAGATAAGCAGTAAATTATATTACCAAACTGAGTTTTTACACAAGTCAAAGCAATCTCTGTTTCTCAAAATATCCAACCCTGATTACATAGATGATTCAACTATATATAGAAACAAGAGTCTAACTACTTGGAGCTTCCTCCTCCAGCATGAGGGGAGCTCGATGACTGCCACTAATGACACCTATCTGTTTTTAACAAACTTATTTAATACATTAACTACTAACAGAAGTTCTAAAGAGTTCTAATTCGGTTATAACTCTAATTCTATCTTCATCATAAATTGATTCCTCCTTGCAGCTTTGACACTTGGCTTCATCTTCGTTTGGCTGAGATGGCATGAGATGAGTCAAGTAATGTCCCATGTTGGCCTTGGATACTGGAAGCCTTGATCTGCTCCATGTTGGCTGTAAATATCCCTAAAATTTCGGTTCTGGTCTCCCATTACCTAGCATCACCGAGTATGCAGCAGTAGGTCCTTTAATTCTTTAATAACCGGATAATATATGGCATTACCACATTCCTGATATGTTGGAGGCTTCTTTGCTGTACAGGTGTGCCAACCAAAACTTTTCGTATGCAGCTGCCTTCAAACCCTAATCACCGAGGATAAAGTGGCTTTATAACCAAAAATTCCAAACTTAGCTTAAAACATTTTACCTTTTACTAAAGGTACACCTGGCATATGTTGAATGGTTGTGGCAGCTTCCTTTGATCCCTTCCATGTCACCTAGGTGTTTTCTTTGCAAATTTCTGAATATTTCATCAAACTGTTTGCCTATGTTTAAAAATCAACACCTACAGCAGTTTCGCAGCGTGCTGCGAAACTGCGAAACTGTTTTAAACAATTTCAATTTTCTCTGTGACTTTAATTGCTCTGCCACCTAATTTCAAAATTTCTTGTTACCTTGGATATATATAGCCGTGTTTACATGCCTTCAAAATAACGAACTTAAGCAAAATTTTACAAAACTTTGGAACAACACCTTACTCAGAATCAGCAATTTCATTTAGCAGCTAATTTATTTAGCTGTGCTTTCAATTTTGCAACCTCCTTTTCCATGGCTTTGATTTCAGCTTTGGCAGTCTTCATCTTAGCCATTTCACTTTCAGTTGCTTCCAACTGGTCCTTTGTAGATATGATATTTCCTCCTTGGGAAATGATGCCTTTTTTATTTGAACCTTTTTTCTTGATTTCCTCTGCCTCCTCTGTTCTGGGCAGTTTCTCAGCTTCCCTTGCTTGCTTTCTTGTAAGAGGTTTTTCCTTTATTTCCTTTGCCTCTTGTGTTCTGGGCAGTTGCTCAGCTTCCCTTACTTGATTTCTTGTGAGGGGTCTCCTTGGTTTGAAAATAAACTCCTCACCTGGTTCGTTAAACCTCAGTCTTTTTGCAGCTTTAGATTTCTTAGTGCTTTCCGGTGTTGACTGTGTCAAGTCAATGTGCATTGGTTCAATGTGTGTCGGCCCAGCTTGATCAAACTCAATAGCTTCCAGCAAATCATTCAAGCTGGCCTTTGATACCGGACTTTCCTCAACAGCCACTGCTTTGCCTTTTTCTTTGATCATTTGACTCCTTGTTCTCACCCTTGACATTTTTTCAGATTCTTTTGGCCCAGGTACAATCTTCTTATGCTGGGCTTCTCCTTTTGCTGATGGCTGAGGCTGCTCTTTACCAACCAGTGGCTTGACTGACTTTCTTAACTCTGATTTTACCCTCCTTCTATCCTTAGCTTCCTTCTGAAGCTCAGCAATCGTGGGCTCTTTAACTAACTCTTCAACTGACTGTTCTTTTTCTTTAACGGGTCGTGGAGTCAGTCCTGTTTTAATTTGAAAACCTGCCATGAAAATGAACGAGTCCCAATCCTTGCCTATTTTCTGAAGACCATTCAAAACTAACAACTTGACCAGACCATGGTGAAACAGAGATGTTTCACAGTCATCCTTTCTTAACTGCACTTTGTCACACATTTTGCTCAGGGTTCGAAACAAGTAGAAGGGGATGTCTATGGATGCTTTACTAGTAAAATGCAGCAGCAACTTGAAGTGGTAGGAATAGACTTTATTATATCTTCCCTCACAAGTTAGGTACTTCTAAATACAGGTGAGAAGCAAGGCATAATGCTCCTTAATATAGTTTCTAGGCACAGCCTTTGTCAGGTCCTCATTAACATACGCCTCTTTCAGGAATTCTTTGCATGGACTCATATCAAACTTGAAATTATTAAAACATTCTTGTCCCCCTCTCGGAATCTCAGTTACTGTAGCTATTTCCTCTGGAGACACTTTAACTTCTAACATAGCTATTTTAGAATTCAAACTGGTGAAGTTTAAAGCAAAATCCTTTGTTACCTGAGCATGGCCACCCTGCAGTTTCTGGCAGAAATTCCAACAGCCGGCATCCTGGAAGGCTTTCTTCACACCCTCATCTCTTAATGTTAAGTCCAAACCTTCAGGCTCTGTTCTCTGGCATTTTCCGGATCAGTGTCCTCTCTTCTCCATCTCGCCTTTGAAACTTTCGCACAGACAATGAATCAACAACTTCAACTGGAACAGTAATTCGATCCTTTCTTCCTTTTGGCTCAGCCTCGCTTGAAACAGGCTCTCTTGAAAACAGCTTCACTTGCAAACTCACATATAATCATCACACGGGCTGTTCACTTATGCACATTCACAAACATCACAAAGATATATGCATAGTAAAACTCATTTGGATTGATACTGATGCGCATGTCTGCAAATCTATTAGTGGAGTGACGGTTAATGAGCGTTTGGGAGGTACGAAAAACTGACATGAGAGGACGGGAATGGTGACTCATTAACAGACTTGACCTTTTTGGAAATATTCACTACAAAACGCACGAATCTGCGATTTCCCAGCGCGTTTAATTTTGAATTGTCATAATGCGCTGCGAAACGGCTTGATGGTGATGCTGCAAAATGGTTGAACAATGATTATGCAGTGAAACAGACCAATAAGAGACTGCGCTGCGAGATTTGGGGAAAGGATTGATGACATGGATTAGACAAGACATGTCTTATGGAAGCATAATGGTGGAGGATGACCGATAGGATTAGAGTACACTTCACATCAAACCTCTTTAAAGCTTCAACCCTAAGTAAGAAACATAGACTAAAAACAATTTAAGACCAATTTTTAGGCATTGGACTTTGGCAAGGATAATTTTAGGGGCGAATGTTTGCCCTTTGGCGAAATTAAGGGGTTTTAAATTTTTAGTGGGCGAATATTTTGTATCATAGTAAATTTTTACAAATCACCTCAAATAGCCCACCTTATTTTAAGGGAGACGGTAAAAAATTTAAATTTAGCCCTTGAAATTAGGAGTTACAACCTTCCATTCACCCATTTTCAAGAATAGGTTTTATTTAAGTGAATCCCATGGGCTAAATACCATATTTATAAAAGAGATATGGTAAATAAATAAAACATTTTTTATATTTACTCTATAAGTCACCTTATATACATGTAAGGGCGTAAACAAATAAAAATATAAGTAAAATGGAGGTATGGTAAATAAATAAAACGTCTTTTTATACTTACTCAAAAGGTATGGTAAATAAATAAAAATATAAATAAACTAGACGTATGGTAAATAAATAAAACCTCTTTTTTAAGAGGTTTTATTTAAGTGAATCCTATGGGCCAAATACCATATTTGTAAAAGAGGTATGGTAAATTAATAAAAATATAAATAAACGAGAAAACATTATTAACCCTAATATTAGTATTAATAAAAATAAAAATGGCACATGGTATTGACTCATGGTATTCACCAAAATGGCACATGGTATTGACCCATGGTATTCACCTTGAATGTAGCCTATTTAAATGGGGGAATTAAACCAGAATAGATCCATCTTTACTCTGGATCTACTAACCCCCGAGAGGTATCAAATATCGTGATATGCAAACTACCATAGAGTGAAAAAATATTTGATCCGATCAAGAGTAAAAATGGATGTTGTAATTTAATGTATGTTAAACATTTTAGCTTGGTTAAAATAAAAATAAAATAAAAATCAACTATTATTTTTATTAATTTTTATAAATTACTAATACTAATTTTTAAGCTCCAGGTTTATGATAACCCATGGTATTGACCCATGGTATTCATGTGAGCATAGACTATTTAAAGGGGAAATCTATCTTAGATCCATCTTAATTCTGGGTCTACCAAGTGCTCAGAGGGATAAATAGATTTCATCCCCCTAAGAGTGGTAGATGTGGAGTTAAGATGGATATAGGTTGGTTTTAATGATAATGAAGATATTAAAAAGACTTAGGAAATTATATTGTAAAAACATCTTAAGGTGAATGGTTAAAGCATACACATTGGACAAGTATATTTGTATACTTCTGTTTTAAACTGAAACAAATCTAGGGCTAAAGGAATGGATTGATTGCACTAGTCATCCTTCTATAACTTTCCAACATATGCTGGAGTAAAAAGATTGTAATTTGGGTCATTTTTCTAATTGCAAACGGGAACATACTTGTGTATTGGCAGGGTGGTTACGAGGTCCCTAGAAGTGGAGTAAACAGATTGTAATTTGGGTAATTTTTCTAATTGCAAACAGGAACATACTTGTGTATTGGCATGGTGGTTATGAGGTTCCTAGAAGTGATGAATTTGAATTTTTCTTGGTTTTATATATAGTATTAGGTTTTTTCTCATGCTTTCTGTGAATGGCAAGGGTGAATTTTATCTTACACCCACTAGATTATCGATATGTAATTTCGGTAATTTTGATTTCAAAAGATATTTTAAAGAAATGCAATGATTTCATTTGTGTATTCAATAAACATAAGATTTTATAATTGAGTAAAATATGTGAATGGAAAGGGTGAATTTTATCTTACACCCACTAGATTATCGATATGTAATTGCGGTAATTTTGATTTCAAAAGATATTTTAAAGAAATGCAATGATTTCATTTGTGTATTCAATAAAAACAAGATTTTATAATTGAGTAAAATATTCGCCATGCCTGGTGAGAGATTCGCCAAAAAATTATATATACATATCATATTATTGATAAAATCGCCTTCCATTTTTCCTATATACCATGGAGATTCGCCCATTTATTATACATGTAAATTTAGGGGGTTTCTTAAAATTTTCCCTGGCAAATAGCCATAGAATTACTTCCAGCCACTTCCGAGGAGGAAAAACGTTTGTTGTACTTAGCTCAATTAGATGAAAATCGACGTGATGCTGCTTTATCAATCGAGACTCACACAAAAAGGATAAAATCTCAGTATGATCAAAATGTTACACCTCGTAATTTTTCGGAAGGGGACCTAGTTTTATTATACGATCAAGCTAACGATACACTAGGGGCTGGAAAATTCGTACCCATGTGGCATGGTCCTTTTGTTGTTAAGCGAAAACTGGCTAAAGGGTCCTATGAATTAGTAGATTTTGATGGTGTCTCTTTAGGTAAACCCAGAAATGGGCTTTACCTGAAAAGATATTATGCTTAAAGTTTGGTGTGGAGATTCCGGTTAGAATAGATTTCTTTCTAGTTGGTGTGTTTTAGATTAGAAAGTGTGCCTAGTTTAGAGAGTGTTTTGTCGTTATTCCTGCATATCTTGGTTTTACTCTTGATATTGCAGATGTCAGCATCTTCTCAAACATATATCGGTTTTGCTGATGGTGCCTGTCATAGTACACAGAATATTTCTTCCGCAACTTGGGTTTTCTATTCACCCTCTGACAAGTTAGTATATATGCATGGGGTAAGCCTTGGTCAAACAACGAATAACATTACAGAGTATAGTGCAGTGATTGAGTTATTATCTGAATCCATCTCATTTGGGATTTGGAGTTTGATTGTAAGGTTAGATTTTGAACTCATTGTATTATAGCTTAACAGAGTTTATGCCATTAGAAATCCAGTTTTATTAAGATTATTTTTTAGAGTTCATCTCTTGGAACGTGAATTTGACTACATTGAATATCAACATATTCCAAGATATTTAAACACATTAGCAGATGCAGTTGCTTCTCAAATGTTAAATAGTCATTTGCAATGATCAAGATAGTAAATTTAAAAACATTCCATAAACATGTTATACAAGATAACCAGTAATAGTAATAGCATAGAAGTGCGTCAAAATATACATCGTCTTCGATCATAGGTTGAAAAACACCTTATGATTGGCAAAAATGATAGCACAAAAAGATATAAATGTCATATGAAGTCTACAAAGACGATCATCCTATCCCTGATGATGATCACGATAAGAAACCACTGCTCGGGCTACCCTACAAAGGAACCTCCTAAAAGGTCCTAAGACCCTAATCACATAGCGTTGAAGCCTAAGAGCAATATCATCTATGCTAGTCTCTGGAATATCCATTGTTAAGCGCTCTAGATGACTCTCCAATTCAGCCAAGGTCTTTGCTGATTGGTCCTGTGGGGCCGGTGCCACAGCAGCTGGGTGTCTTCTCTCATAGAGTAGGAGAGTGGCTGGTCACCGTGGACCCACATCTGCATTTAAAACTTTTTACTATCAGTTTTTGGGCGATTTAAAAACAAATATATATATATATATATATATGTATATGTATATGTATATGTATATGTATAGATAATATATATATATATATGTATATGTATATGTTATTGTATATGTATTATGTATATGTGTATATGTATTATGTATATGTATATGTAGTATATATTATATATAATTATATATATATAATATATATATATGTATATATTATGTATATGTATATAGTATATGTATATATGTATATGTTATAGTTATATATATAATATATATATATTTAGAAAATGTTGAAAACAATTTTACCTGTATCATCCCATTGCTCTCCTAGTGGAAGAGCCATGTCTGGATCACCACAATAATCCATCCCAACATATGGAAAGTCCTGTATCACGAAAAGTTGGTTTCCCAACCAGCGAAAATACTCAAGTGAGAGTCGAACAACCTCGGTGCCCTCCTCAGGATGGTGGGCTGTGACTGCAACCCAGTGCATAATCCTGGGTTCTCGGAGAAGTCCAGCCTCAACAGTAAGTTGCTGTGGAACCAGCATAGGTACCCTCTCTAGGGCAAAGCTCACAACTAAGTAACCATATCCAAAGTTCTTTAGTTGTCCATTCTTTTCCCTAGTCAGTTGGCCTTTCACATTGGCCAACACAACATCGCACCAGTTGAAGATGGTGCCTCGAAAGTAGTCTACTGCCATGCGCATCTGGGAACCAGTAGCTAAATGAAATGATGCGCTTCCGCACAGTATGGTGATAGTAAATGCGATCACTTTAAGTTCAGGATGGGTGATGGTCTTAACATCTATCCATTTGTCCGCAATTTGGACATTCCAAAACTCTAGTCGGAGACTAGTGACAGACTGGCCACCTGGCCTAGATCCGAATAGAGATAATCCTTCACCTCTCTTTGGCAAAATAGTTAGAAAATAAATGTCCTCTGGCTCGATTTCAAGTCGGTGTCCTCCAATGATGAAACACTGGTCCTGCGTGCTCCACCTGTCTACCAGCCATTGTAGAAAGTCTACCTATGCCCTCATGCCAGGTATGGCCCAAAATTTCATTATTTTGCATGCTCTTAAAGCATGTATTGAAGGTGGATGGAGTAATGTGGCTTGATCCACATCTTCATGTTCTTTTTCCTGCCAAATAAACATCTTGTCTATCTGCATTGCAAAGTAGGCGGTTTAGAATTTTGTGATTTCAAAACATTTGGGCAGAAATGAGAAATTATAGGGTTTCAAAATGCGTTTCGCGGGGTCCGCACCCGCCGTGTTAGGGACAGCGCGTAGGTTCACACTCATCCTTAAGGGAAGGTGTGGGACCCCGACTCTTTCGTTTGTACGAAAAGGTCGGGGTTCACAGGATATACATGCTACGCCTGCACAACCACCGCGAGCGATTTTTAACCATAATTTTCCTCAAGAAATGAATTTTAAAGCCCTAAAAATGAAAATGAAACGGATGAAATGCAAGTCAGGGACAATGTGGATTACCTGGAGAGGACGGTTTTCGATTCCAGCGGTCGGATTTTTTGCAATCTTCATAGGAAGTTTTCTTACCAAAAGCTCTTACTTTTTACTCCAAAGCGAAACGGTGAAAATGAACTTGAAAAAGCCCTTTTTTATAAGATTTTTTGAATAAATGAAATTTTAACTTATTTATTTTTCACTTTAAAAAGGTCACTTTTGGTACATTTTTATTAATTTTTAAACAGATATGAGTAATGTTTGCAGGTTTTGTGCAAACTATTGGGTGTTCGGGGAGAATTGGTCATTTTCAACAAGAAACATAGGAGTCCTCTTTAAGCTCTTTTCTGACTTGTAAAATATGAAAAGATTGCCAAGTTTTTCTTTTTAGACTCGTTAAAACGGAATTAAAAGGACGGTCCAAGTACAGCTCTTTTCTGACCGTATAAACATGAAAAGATTTCCAGACTTTTGTCTTTTCAAGTTCGATATTGGTAATAAAACGACGTATTTTCGATCGCTTTTTTACTTTTTCAGATTGAAGGCACTAATTATGAAAAGTACTCCTTGATCGTAATGGTCAAGCGGTTCTCTCAAGTATTATTTTATGCTTTTTCGGGCTTGGGAGACATAAATTTATGAAAATGGACAACCATGGAGTTCTCTTAAGTTTTTCTTCTGACTCCCTAAAATTGAAAAATGTCGAGTTTCTCCTATACTGGACCCGTTAAAATTTAACAGTAAAAGACCTGTTCAATTAAAAACAGGAACAGACCACTCCTTCTTAGGGTTCGAATCTCAAACTAAGTTGGACTCATCTGAAGGATGAGCTTATAACCAAGCAAATGTTATCCTCATCAAGCTTGTCAAAAATAAAGAGGTACTTACCAGAAATGGTGGGGGAAAAGACAAAAAAATGAACCTGATTGTTATACTTTATCTTTTGAAAAGCAGTAAACCACTCTTGAACACGACACTTTTCGTTCACCTAGGTTGGGAAATCCTTTGCCTAACAGTTAATCAAACCATATTGAAAGTCTTCAACTGGTTTCCGGGTATTAGCTTTGGGTCAATTGTAACCAAACCATCTGCAGTGTCGTTATGTGTTCAAGAGGTTAGTTCAAATAAAACATTCATTTGCAAAACATCTTTCATCCATCTTGACCATCCCTGAGTTAGTCCTTGCCAAATATATTTCTTCAAACTTGATCTATGATTTCGTGTTGTGGGCTTACCTATGACGGATCGCTTTCTATCGACTCCAACTCATTATCTAGAAAGATGATCTAGAAATCATCAGTACCTTGGAATCTGCATGCCTCAATGGCAGGTTTCTCGCCTTTGATGACAGGTTGCATCATTGACCTCCGATCAAAGGATTCTGTGACATGTTCGACATCGACTCATTCATTCACATTTCAAGGATTGTACTGAGTACTTTGAGGGCCATTGACATTACTAGTGGTTCCTCTCACACTTGCTAATGGTTTACATCATCGACCAGTAATCAAGTGGTTTCTACCATGTTCGACTTTGACACATTCATTCACATGGATAGAATTGTACTAGTTCGGGAAGCATAAATGAAGACCCTGGCTCTAGTTTCCACCATCCAGGTTGCGAGGAATTTTGTTATTCATTATACAGTGTACTATTCATAAATAGATGGATGCGCCCATACTGTGTCTACATATGTCTATACTTGTGATGTATTAAAAAATCATTCCTGTATCAGAGCAGTTTAGATAGTTTCTAGTCAGTGTTGATCTGAGTATGGGAATGCCTACCTCAGCGATGATATAATCATTTATATATATTTTGCATTGAATGTTTTTTACAGGTTCCGACTGGGGTATCCACAGGAAGATCCTTGAAATGATAAAGTGCTTCACTCTTCTTAGATGACAAAAACCATCCTCATCTATTACAGACTTCGCACTTTAGGGGGCAATCTATTACACAAAAAATTGTCACCATGACTTTCTGTAATCAATATGAGTCTATCACCACTCATACATACCTCCTTTGCAAGTCTTAAACCTCAGCTCTGCATATCAAGTTTTGAAAATGAGAGAAAGTCCTTAAAAATCTCTAAAACTTTGGTTTCGCACTTTCTCTTAGCATTACCTGCGGTACTGCACCCATTGGTCATGTTCCCTGTGCACCTGGATGCTCTGTATCTGCATTTATGGGTGCGAACCCCTATAAAATTTAAAAAGGCGCAAGTTTATTCTTAAAAACTCACTTTGAGTCAATTCTGGAAGCTTCTAGAGGGAATCTTTCACTGGCAAGTTTGCTCCTTGAGGGTGCATGCATCCCATTCCTTAAGGAGCTAACCCCTTGATGTGAGGATCTTATCCCCTTGAAGAAGGACTCTATCCCTTCAATGGTGGACCTGTAACCTCCTTCCTTTGCACTATAAAATGAAGCTTTGGGCTGGTTACTTGATAGGTTGAAAGCTGAATATTTTTGAGGGTATATGCTGTTGGAACTTAGTCTTCCTAATTGAGCTTTTGATAGGAAAGATCACATACCTTTTAATCTCATTTGGGAGAGAGTGAGGCCTATCAAAGTAGAGGAGATTCATGCCTAGACCCCAGGAAGAGCTTGTACAACATCAAGGCACCAAGGTTGTAAAGTTCTTCTTTGTTAAAGTTAATACAATCAAGTTTATTTTTCTCAATGAGCTTTGATTAATGGTTTATTTCATAGATTCCTTGATCACTATGATGAACATAATTTATTATATTAGCTATGCAGGTGTTCTTTTATGTGTGCTTGTTTGTGTTTGTAGGTTATTAAAAGGAAACTCTTTGAAGCTGTTGGAGCAAGGCTGCCACAAACTAGCATTGGATTTAAGGTAGGGTCTAAAACACCTCTTAGTTTTATTAATGAATCGAAATATGTTTAGAGAAGAGCATATTTTCTTGTCCTGCTTGTTGCTAGATATCAATTGATACTAGGGAGATCGGTCTTGTCCGCAAGAACGATTTATCCGCTTAACACAGTCGTCTTACGAGCAGCCCTCCCATGGACAGTAGTATTATGGACAACCTTATCCAGGGAAACCTGGAGGCCCACAAGGACAACCCTTCCATGGACAACCTTCGGCTGGTGGTGGTTCATCTTTTACCTATTTTTGGCAACCTGTTGGTAATCCAAGACAAACTTACATACAATAAGGCCAACCTGGCATCCAGCAAGGCTACCCTTCTAGGCAAGTCGGTCAGCCTCACGTTTAGCAAGGCCAACCCACTGTCCAGCCTAATCAACCATCTGGGCATGTTGGTCAGCCCCAAATCCAACAAGGCCAACCAAGTGTCCAGTTTGCTTAGCCATCTGGTCAGTCAAGACAACCCTTAGTTGGGCAAGGTCAACCCAATACCCAGCAAGGTCAACCTTTTGGGAAAATGAGTCAACCTCAATCTCAACCAAGTCAACCTTCTAGCTAGATGGCTCAGCCTCAGTTCTCCCAAGGACATCCATCTGGGCCTGCTCAACCGGGTGCTCAAATGATCGTTGCTTCTCAAGCTCCACCTAGTGTTCAGCCCCAGTCTAGGCTCTAGACCCAATCCTGTCTCCAAATTCAGGTTGGATCCCAATCCCAACTTGCTTATCAAATGTAGTCTGGCCCCCAGGCTTAGTTGGGAGCCCTGCCGCCTTATGGTTTCTAGCAACCCCAAGGGCAAACTCAACTTGCCCCATACCAAAATTATCAACAACCACAGGTTAACCCTTATCAGAATTTTCAACAACCATATGTTGCTTCTGTAGGTCAGGTTGGTAATCAGTGGAATGTAGTGAGTCAAATCCAGGGTCAACCATTTAGTTACAGCTATAACCCCTATGGGAAAAATCCCTATGGATCAAATCCATCTGGGCAAAATCAATGGGAGCAATAGGGAACTGGATGGAACTCTGGTGTTGTTTCTTATATGTGGCCTCAGATGTCCTTCAACCCTCAATTACCCTTTTTGGCAACTTTGGAATTATCAGACGTGTCCAAACTGACTAATGATCCCATTCTTCATAATCTGTATTGGCCACCGGTTCCAACTAAGATTCACGGTGATTGTCCCAAATTTGATGGTAAAGCTGGAGAAGATCCCCAAGCTCATGTCATGACCTATCACTTATGGTGTGCGTCGAATTCATGGCTTGATGATTCAATCCAGCTCCACCTATTCCAATGGACTCTCACCGGCTCTGCTGCCAAATGGTATATTGAGCTAGCTCGCGAATCTTTTCAGGACTTTAACTCGTTGACTATGGCATTTTTAACTCATTTTCAGTTGTCGATTCCATATGAAATGGGCACACACCTCCTAACATCTTTGAAACAGACCACGGCCATGCATACCTCTAATCATATCCATGAATGGAGATGATGTCACCGTTTGATCAAGTTCTGGATTCTTGATCAGCTTCTGACTGACTGGTTCATGACCTCATTTGTCGGTTCAATAGCCCGGGACATTGCTATGGGGGCATGTGTAACTGAAGAACAAGATATTGCACATGCTCAATACATTGACTTGGTTTACTCCCAGTCTGATACACTATATGATTATTTGCATGATGCTCTGAGACCCAGAACTTCCAAAGCCTCGCCAACACCATCTATTGACGATGTTATCGGTTCTATCAATCTATCCTCTAAGAAGTCTTCCGCGAACCCTAGAAAGCAAAATTTGAACGCTCCAAATGAAAATGCTTCTCAGGCTGTCTCCAATACTGGTAACACTTCCAAGGTTAACGTCGTTTAGTCCACCACGGTAGACAAAGCTTCGAAAGGAAAAAAAAAGGGAAAAGGAAAGAATAAGGCCGACCAACCAAAGTAGGATTCACCTAAACCTCCACCTGAGGAAGGTGCCAAGCGCAAGCTTAAGTATCCTTGCCTTATCTGTGACAAGGATCACTATACCAAAGACTGCCCAAGGCGGTCTGAAGTTAATCGTTTATTGAAAGTTGTTCCCGAAACTCCTACCGTGCTCAAAGAGCCTTTTCCTTCACAACAAACTCAAATGGTGGCTAATCCATCTCAATCCTCTTCCCCTTTTGGTTCTCATGTATTTATGGTTGGGACAATTCCCGTCCACATTAGTACTCGAGCAAAAGAGTATCTGTTGCCTACCAGGAAGGAAACTGAGGTCCCCTCTAGTGCTCTTCCGTCTAGTTCTAGTCCTCTCCATATCGAGCGACCTAACACTAAAATGGTTACTCAACCTCCTCCTAAAGGGGTGCTCCGGAAGTCTTCTTACAACCCTAATTCTCGCTCTTCTTAGCACTATAGCATCATTGAGGACTTAGCCCAGGCTCCATCAGCTATGTCTGCATTAGAAGTTCTCCAGAGATGCCATTCCCAGAGGAATTCCTTGCTATCGACTATCGGTGGCATTGACCCGGCCGACTCGTATTTGATTACTTTTGACCTAGCCAGTCATGTACCAAGACTACCTCACCAAATTACCTTCCTTATCCAAGTCATCATCAATTCTAAAACTATTCACCGAACGGTCATTGATGAAGGTGCTTCTACTTACATTATGTCTGTTGCTTGTTGGAAGGATATCGGTTCTCCGACTTTGAGCCGGTCTCCTACGACCTTAGAAACCTTTGATAGGAGAGAGTCTCATCCTTATGGTATCCTCCAGCGCTTGCCTATTACTTTGGAGGGGAAGACAGTCGAAGTAGAGGTCGAAATTGTCGATGCCAATTTAACTTACAACATCCTTTTAGGACGAAGTTGGACATATTACATGCGAGCCGTGGCTTCATCTCTATTTCATGTTATTCATTTTCCTCATCAAGGGAAAATCGTCACGGTAGACCAATTGTCCTTCTTCGCCTCTTCTTCCTCCAATGGCAACATGCCTTTCGTGGAGCATACCTCCATTCCATGTGAGAGTGTGGGCGCTGGACTCTTTAAAGATCCTGCCCTTATGGGTGTTTTTTCACTCCCACCTCCCAACATCACTCCCATTAACATGATTTATGTTCGCTCTGATCCTTGGGTTCTTCCTCCTGTTGATCATATAGAATCCTGGGAAGATGAGATGTCGTTGAGTCCTGACGAGCTCAACTATGTCGAAATTATTTCTGCATCAGCTCCATCTTCTGAATCTTCTCCTTCAAGCAAAGCTCTCAACTCGTATGTTCTATCCACTTCGCCTGGGGATAGTGCTTCTTCAAACCCTTTAAAAGAAATCTTTCCTTCTGATGAAGCGATTATTAAGACCTTGTCTTTTGAGGAACCCCCTTGTTTTGATCATCACCATCATTCCTCGTTTCTCCCTACCCATCGGGAAATGCTTACTTGTCTTGAGCGGTTTTCTCTTTGTCTCCCATCTCAACCATTTCAGACACCCATCCAGATCCATCAAGTGTCTTTTGAAGGGAATATGGGAAACATTATGCAAACTCATCCAATCGACATCTTTGTTAAACTAGGGGTTGTTACACAAAAATATTGTCACCTTGATTATTTGTAGTCGATGTAGGTCTATCATTACCTATACCAGCTTCCTAAGCAAGTCTTAAACCTCAGCTCTTCAAAGCAAGCTTGAGAAATGAGAGAAAGACATCAAAAAAGCAATGTAACTCTGGTTCTGCACTTTCTCTTACTTTTGCCTACGGGCCCGCACCTTTTGTTCAAGTTATCTGCATACTTATACGCTCTGTATGTAAAGGGGAATGTATGTACCCCTGTAAAAGTCAAAAGGCACAATCTTTATCTAAAAAAACTCATCTTGGGTTAATTCTAGACTTTTCTAGAAGCATTTGTTACGTGGATTGTTCGCTCCAAGTGGTTCATGCATCCCGTGAGAGGAGGAACTAATCCCTTGTTGAGAGGAGCTATCCCTTTGAAGGAGGACTCTATCCCTTTGAAGGAGGAGCTGGTAACTGATCTCCATTGCACTATAAATTGAGGCATTGGGTCAGTGGCCAGGGAGGTTAGAAGCTGAACTTTTGAGGGTAAATGCTAGTGAAATTAAGACTTCCTATTTGAGCTTAAGAGGAGAGATCACATACCTTTTTGGCTTCATTGGGGAGTGAGTGAAGCTTGTCAAAGTAGAGGAGACTTCTTGTTGGACCCTGGGAGGAGCTTGTACAGTGTCAAGGCAAAGGTTGTAAAGTTCTTCTCTTTTTGAATTAATACAATCAAGCTCATTTTTCTCAACAAGTATCTCATGTTATTTGTTTCATGAACTCCTTCACTTTCATATTAAATATGTTTTATAATACTGGTTATTCAGGTGCTATTTAATCGTTTGCCTTGTTTGTGTTTGCAGGTTTGTGACAAAGGAACTTACTTGGA
>APFE031314712.1:3616-23026 GCA_000404065.3 Pinus taeda | reverse complement strand
ACAATTAAATTAGAACTAATTATTAGATAATTAGAGTCTAATTTAGGATTAGATTTTTTATTAAAAATTCCGATTTTTAGCCCAACAACAAAAATTCCAGATTTATGCCAGATTTGACTCATCAACTTTGGAAGCTCATAGACTGAATTTTACTTGGCCAAATGAGGCCCATGACAGCTCGTTGGAAAGATAAAATCAAGGAGAACATTTCTGAAGAGTTTTCACTAATAGATTTGGTCATTAATTGGGTCAAAAATCATGCAAAATATCAAGATTTGAATTTCTAAAACAAAATCAAATTTCTGATTTATTTTCCGTTTTCATTTGTCCAAGTCTTTTCTAATTGCAGATCCATTCATCAATAATACCCTTGGCCAATTAAACCAAATTGTTTCACTTACAATTCTTCTCTAACCTTAGTTCTGTTCTAATACAAATCTGTTGTGATTACAAATCTGCTATGATACCACTAATGGTGCAAGGTTACCCCCGCACATACCCACAAATTGCATAAGAGTGCATAAACACAAGTATCCCAGGTATTTGACTCACAAAGGAGTCAAAATTTCATATTTATATATGGTTAAGGCCCTTCACCACCAATTCCTTTGTATAGGAACCCAATCACCCCACCAAAACCTCTCTATCAGAACCTTTAACTAGATCTCAAGCCTTTGTATAATACTTTGTTAAAGTCTTCATTCATAATCCTTCTGTCGGGATTTAAAAACCCTTCAACACCTTTTCATAATGTTATAAATGCATAAGCGCATATATATCAACCACCCCTCTTAAAGCTTGGTTAATATATATATTTATACACAATAACCTTCATTTGTGCAATTTCCTTATAAATACGTTTACAAAGAAAACCTATGCAAATATACCCCTTTCTGCTTTCTGTACAGCTTCGGCACAAATTTTGAGGTTTAACCTGATCGCAATCACTATCGGCTATTTCCCCTGGCCTTACCACATATGTAGTTCATCACCCCTCTGACTCCGATATGTGACTATCCGAGTCGTTAATTATATGTTCAAGCTTTTAAACACTCACACAACTCTTTAACAATATACAAAGGATTTACCTTAACCTTCTACCTGAACCAATATAAAGCGGACTTCAAAGCTTATACACTGTAGCTCAAAGTGATGTTGGGTCTGCTCATCCATTGGGTCTTTACATTATCGCAAGCCTCTTTCCAACGCCAATTCCCGATCTTCCTATGCCTTCGATCGCCGATTAGCGCTTAATCTCTTTCGGCGTATCAATGTTCCTTCACACTGGGCCTTCACTTCTTCAAACTACCGATCTGACCAGTTCTCTAGGCCCGATAAGGCTATAAATTGGCCCCTATAATATTTCACATCTGGAACTCAGCTCCAACTGTGTTTTGCACTAATTTTCAGTGTAAAATGGATTTTGGGTTGCAAGACCTAATGTCCATAAAGAATTCTGTTGATGCAATGTTTCGCCTTCCTCTTTAGCGAAATCATTTGGACCGTTGATCCATGTGATCAAATGGCTCTTGTGCACTTGATAACTTATTGCATCACTCTTTTTTTTGCTTAGTTTTTTTCGACTAAGTCTTTAGCTTCCCATGGTTTAGCTTCTCCTCAAAGGGTTTCTTCAAAGGTTCTGGGTCTTCTGTTTCCACCGCTTAACTACTCTTCTAAACTTAACTTCTCGAGCTCTCAACTTCTCTTCCTCTCCAGATCACTGCTCTGATGCTTCAATTGGATTTGATGATCTCTTACAAATTTTCTAAATCATTCTCCTCTCTATGCTTCGCCTTGACTCTGCCTACATACAATTATTGCAGAATTCCAATTCATAACAATTTCAACACTTGAAATACACTTCTCTACGGTCGAAACCAAACTTTGTATTTATAAAAATACAAAACGATTATAGTCTAAGACTCTCTATCTCTCATACAAGCCTAATCCTCAACTATTCGTGGCCTCTTTTCTTCTTTTCCTGCCTGTAGGCTTACATATATTTATAGAACACGCACGTTCATCGCACATATATTTATATGGAAACATTGGATCGGATCACTGTAAAGGATCCAATCACATCCTTTCCTCAAATATCTCAACTAAAGCCCTAAAGCTCGCTATAGAATACATATGGAAGATTACATTTAACTAATTCTTCTAGAGACTTATCCATTCCATCATTTAAGCTCTGTTTTAAGGAAAAAGTCCCCCTGTTTAGCTCAATGGTCTACGTCTGCTTTGGATTCCTTTGCTTGATTGGGGGGGTTAGATGCTCCTGCATCAATAGTGCAAGAATATTTAGACTATGGACAACCCCTATAATAACAAAAAACAAAATAATGTAGTTAGAATATTTTGTTTCTTTTAGCCTTCAGGGTTTACCTAGCACACAATTTGTCAAAAGCATAGACAATCAGTCCAACATAAAGAGATTAAAAGATCAATAATATTATGAACTATTGAATAGAAAATTAATCTGCTAAAGCATCAACAAGTCCAAAGCATTTAGAAAAACAGATGCATGCCCTCAAGTTCCCCCTAGATTAGTTTTGTGTGGGCTCCAATCAGCTTTGGAGAAAGAGCAATCTTGGCCTTCACCGCTTAGATAGGATCTATCAAATTTCCCACTTGTAAGAGGCTAAGTCGAAGGATCTGCTAGCCTTTAAATGTTACATTTCTACAAGATCAAAGAGAAGTTTTAATGCCTCTGCTAGGATCTGAGTGGCTCCCTCTTCAAAAAATTTCATTATCCAAAATAGATATATTTAGCTCTTTTCTAATGGAGATTCTTAGGTATATAATCTATACATCAAAATCATCGGTGCATCTCTCTATCAAGAATCCTCTAATCCTTCTTCATCCCCCTCCACACCCCTCCCTCCCCTCCAAAGCCCCCCTACTAGGTTGTTCTACTTTCAAGACACTTTAGAGGAGCTCCCATCGTAGAGCTTAAGATAGACTTCATTAGATCATCAAATAGAGAAACTCTAAGAAGGTCCAATGCTAGAGAAAAACTACCTTAGCATAAAATACCACTCTCCAAACTCTACCATGAAACCAATATTCTATTTGCAGTTTCTTCCTCCTAGCCTTGTGTTAGCAAAGATGGGTCTCCTCAATCTAAGGCTCCTCCTAGGCTCCATCCTGGGATTACGAAGTCAACCTTGATAAACCCCATGCACTATCTTAATGACCCTCTCAGACAATGCATCAGATCCTTCACAATGATTGAGGGCTTGCATGTCGACACCTCTCCTCTCCCGTCCCCTCTCTTCGAGCCTCAGCTTCTAGTTCCATAACCACTTGACATGTTCTTATGGAGATTTCACTATATATTCATTGTTTGTCTTTGTCATTGTCTTTCTTGGAATATATTAGCTTCTTGTAGTTCTATTATTAGACATTTCCATGTTGTTATCATGGTATTTATAACAGTTTCTTTTCCATTCGCACAACGAATGACATTGGAAGTACTCTTTTAGTCCCACTGACTTAATATTCGTGATCATTCATTGGAGAATGAGAAAATTATCCATCTTATATTATCATGGCATCATATAAATGTTGGAAAAAAGAAATAAGTAATTAGAACCCTACCATACTAGTATGAAAATAATTATTCTTTAAAAACTTATTTTTCTTTTTGGGGGAGCTTATTATGGTGCCTAAAGATTGAAGAAAAGAAAAGGGAATTACAGTGTGCACACATGTATATAAAAGTGGGGTGCATTCTAAAGCCTCACTGAATATGTAGGTGATTGATAACTTTGTTTGTATTTGCGATGATAGTTTTCACACATGTATATAAAAGTGGGGTACATTCTAAATCCTGACTGAATATGCAGGTTATTGATAACTCTATCTATATTTCTAGAGAGAGAGTGTTTTTTCAATTCATATCCTACTTATATATCCACGAGACCTTTTTCGGTATCAACTTAAGTTAGGATTTATTTGGATTCACATAAAATAAATGCTAAAATCAATTCATATCCTACTTATATATCCACGAGAAATTTTTCAGTCCTAGCTCATGTGAGGATTGAATTGGGTTCATATTAAAGAAATGCTAAAATTAAATATCATTAAATTATCATGTGTAGGATCTGATATATCTGGAAGCATTTAGTTTATTTTAATCCCCCAAGGGTTTGTGAGGAGAAATGGGTACCTTGGAATGAGACCATAGAAGTGCTGGCGATGATTGACATGTTGCTAAATAAGCCAGTTAAGTCGAATATTCTTGAATCCTCATCAGAGACATTACCACACCCATTACTACATCTCACACTAACATTTTTTGGCAATATTACTTGCACTAAAATTTCATTCGAGGTAATAGAAAAAGATTCAAAAAACACCCAGAAGCCTATCGTGATGAATTTTAACCGTTGATGTATGAATTTGAATGTCTTAGTGGTAAATAAATACAATTAGGTAGT
The DNA here is from genome assembly GCA_000404065.3 of Pinus taeda. NCBI lineage: Eukaryota > Viridiplantae > Streptophyta > Pinopsida > Pinales > Pinaceae > Pinus > Pinus taeda. The sequence continues at coordinate 18,581 of APFE031314712.1, read as the reverse complement.
ATAATGGATATGTGTGTGCTATTTTAAATAACCATGTTTATGCCTCCTAAAACCAAGCTTGGAAGGAAGATAGATTTCCTCCTATGAAATAAACATATGCATGCCTCCTCAAAACAAGCTTGAGAATGGCATAAATTTACATGGTCTTCCTTGATCCTAGCCTTGCACCTTGCCAACACTTCTCGAGTATATTTCAGTACGGGGGAAAAATATTTCTACAAGATTTTGGATATCTCTGAAATATATGAAGCATGTCACTCCAACTGATATGTGGGACTATTGGTTTGATTGGTTATTTCTGAAAATCATGGATGCTTCTCAGACATAGTAAATCATATCGGCTTCAATTAGAGAAATGTGGGGAATACTGAGAATTTCACTGGGATGTCTACAATTTTTGTTAATAAACTGCATGCGTACCACACATCTGATCGCTCTCCTTCTGTATAAATTCTGCAAACATGAGTAGTGTTACAGCAAGACCTTTAAATCAAGAAAAATAATCAGTTTGATAACAACACATCTCAGTTACAATAATGAAAGGCAAAGAGGACTGAGGAAAATACCATAGGCATGATCAATAATATTTCTATATCTAAAGTCGATGGTGAGTGCCAAGTAGATGCACATGAGAATCCCATTTATTTATGTAATGTATATTTTGCCATACATCAGCTTTTGAGGTGTGCATAACTTACATGCATGGAAGAAAAATCAAACATGAGTATAGATTCATTATTGAAAATGTATATGAGATGACTTCCTAACTTCCCACTATTGCTGCTAAGTTAGCCACTATGAAGCTTGGCCATAATTCAACTTTTGCATATAATTCATTCTTAGACTAACACTCATACAAGTGTCCTTGTTCTGGATTCAAAATTCTTGTTAGAAAAGAAACTTTGGAAGTGTTGATGACCCCAATATGACCAAATTGTTTTCAAAAGTCTACAAGTCTCTCCAGTTCAATGAAAAAGCATATTCTATGCTTCTTTGTTATATAAAATACAACTTCCCAGCTTTTCAATATCTTCAAGGCATAATGGACTTATATCCTATCTCGATGAAAATGTGCTCACCTAGTATCAGTATATAGAAGTTGCTCTATATGTCCTCTTTGAGTTGGGAGATAAATGAAACCTCCCCCATGTAGGGGAGAATCAAACAAGGATAGAGAACCCCTATGAAAACTATCTGCCATTACATACCATATTTTAAATTGATTATTTCTTGCTCGATTTAAGTGTCGTGGAACCAAATACATTTGCTCACCTTAATTGCAAACTATGAGAAGTGCCCTAAATCAACAAACATAGACTTGTCACCTACCAATCATCCCTGATATTCTTCAATATAAGGACATAAAATAAAATTTCTTTTGTAATTAAGAGCTAAAGAGCTTTTGGTTTCAGCTGTAGTGCCATCCATTTGTTTAAGCTCTTTTTATGTTGATGTGTAGTAGGTGGATCGTTGCCCCTCTCTATCTATCATGCAAGGGTTGTTGTCCTTGGGGATAATTCATTGCCATCTTGTTGGTTGTTTTCTTGCGGGGTGACGTGGGTGGTGATATGCTGAAGTTTTAACCAAAGGTGTCTTTTTCTTTAATTCACCACTTAATGGAGCATAATTGGTACCTGGTACATGTTGTGGTGCCTACTATTGTTTCTTATCTTCCAATATTACTTCAACCGCTGAGTCCTCATTTGATGTATCAGTACCTGTAACATTTTTTGCTTCAGCGTCTTTAGATTCTCCTTGTTTTTTTGGTACCTAGTTTGATGTTTGTGTTTGGTTATTGACCATTAAAGGCTCATCATATGATGTGTCCGTGTCATTAAAGATTTGTGCTTCTGCCTCCATAGTCTTTACTTGTGTCTTAATATAAATATCCTGTAATGTTATTTTCTTCTTTTTATACCAGAGTTTCGTGAATTTCTTCTGCATATTAATATTAATAGTACCCACAGATTCCATTCCTCTAAGAGACTCTTAGCCATCCACTTTGTTCTTACAAAGGATATTAAACATGCAATAGGCTCAGATGGCTCTGAAAACCTTACCCACAAATTTAACGAAGGGCATTGTACCTGTAGAATGGGTAAGCCTTTTTCCCCTTTTAACGCTCATCTTGAAATAAGCATAACGCTCAAAAAATGGAGTAAGGATTAATTAACCTCAACTCAAGGTAAAAAAGTTGAGACAATGTCGACAACCTTAAAGGTAAACGAAAAAAACTTACCTATTAAAGCAGATAGGGGGCATAGAGACACAAAAGATCGCATGGATTTGCATGAAGAATATGAAGAATGGTTTTGCCTCTAGAACATTGTTTAACCAATATAAATATGAAAGATTTTCTTTCAGTCATGGAACCAAAGAAATTTGGTCACCTTAATTCACAACTCTGAGAAGTGTGCCAAATCAGAAAACATAGCCTCAGCTCCTGTCTACAATGACTAATATTCTTCAATATAATCACACAAAATAACGTTTCTTATGTAATTAATAACTAAAGAGTCAAACAAAAATGCCTCTCTCTGAAAACCTTAAAGAGGGAAACCTATAATGCAAAGGACTATGCCTCTAAGAAACTCTGAGCTATCTACTATGTTCTTCTGAAGGAAGCTAAACATGTGTTAGGGTGAGATGGGTTTGAAAATTTCTACAACCTTAAATGAAAATAAATAACTTACGAGTTAAACTTGCAGATAAGAGGCATAGAGAAGCAATGCATGGCATGGGTTTTCACAGTAGAATGGGTTCAAATGGGTTTGCATCTAGAACCTTGATTAACCAACATAACGGGTATGGGAACAACCGTCTCAGAAACCCTTCGAACTACCTCCAATCCAATGATTTGACATTCTCCAATAGTCTACGATATAATCCAATGGTTCAGAATGATGACAGTTGTGAAATACTTCTCAAAAGGAATGTCTTACGACGTAAATATACATATCAGATTAAAATATAAAACATATAAATAGTACTTATAAATTAATATCTATTTTACCATATAAATTAAAATAATATATGACATATAAATATTACTTAAAAATTAACATCCATTTTAACATATAAATTAAAATAATGATTGCATAAACATCTTTAAATTTAATTAATAAGTGATAAAAATTTAATATTTTACAATATAACAAGATTATACCCAGAAGAGAAAGATAGAAAGAGAGAGGGAGAGAGGGAGATGAGGGAAGAAAATCATAATGCCATGGGATAACACCATGGTTTATCAATACTATGGGCCATATATGCTTTTGATTATTATGTTACAGATCTAGGCTTTTAATTATTCAATTACAATAACATGGGCCAATACCATGGCTTATCAATACCATATGCCAAAAAAACATAACTTATTTCAAAATCAAAATATTTTGCAAATACTTTATTTTAATTTAATTTTATAACATTTTTTAATTAAATCTAAAATGAAAAAGGTTATAAGTACTATTGAGGTATATCTAAACCCTCCATCCTCACAAGTACTAAAAATATCCCCATAGAGAGGATAGATGCATTTTAACCAAGGATCAAAGTAGAGAGAGAAAACAAAGTGACTAACAATGATAGAGGAAAGAAAGTGCATAATTCTTTTAAGTCTTTTATTATTGTATTTTCTTTGACATGATTGATCCAAAATATAGATTTAATATTTAACAATCAATTATATATATTTTTAATTTAGATACTTTTTAAAATATAATACAATGGGATCATATTTAAGAGAGACAGTGAGATGGAAGGGGAATAGAGTGGGGGGAGAGAGACAGATGCATTGATTTTAGTGTAGATGTTGATTTCTGATTTGATACAACTAGATGTATGATTTACATTAATTTCGAAGTAATTAGATTAATAATGTGCATTTATTTTAGTGTAAGCACATCTCTTCCCCCTCCATCTATATCTCTATCTCCAATTTTCTCTCCTTTATCTCTTTATATCGCCCCCCAAACATACATACTCTCTCTCCACATCTATCTATATATCTCTCTCTCCATCCTTTTTCCACTCCCTTTCTCTCTCTTTCCCTTCTCTCTCAACACTTCTCTCTCATATCTATATCTTTTCCTCACCCCCAAAACATGAAAACTCTCTCTAAGTGTGCGCACATAAACATTATTCATGAAGTGAATTGATTTATTTGTTACAATAATTCAACCATAAATACAATACTTGAATTTTTATCTTAAATAAAATGTTCTCTTACCCAAAATGTCTTCTTCTTAAAACTATAAATTGTTCGTAATTCACTATATTCTTATTATTCAAATTTTCTATTGTTCAAGATTCTTACATTGTCACTTTGCACTTGAACATTTTATTTCATCATTTTTCATCATTCATGTTACTAAGAGTCTCTCTCATATTAACAAACTTAAACAAAGTTAAAGTTAAATTGACCTATTAAACATATTTAGCATATTTAAAATAATCAAATTAATTATATGTTCAACAAATTTTGTATGACTCCACACGACTGAAACCAGCATAGATCCATCTTAACTTCAGATCTATCAAGATTCTAGAGGGATCAAATCTCTCAAGGTGCAAACATTTCCTCAAGTTTTGCACTCAAAAACAAGTTTGCACCTCGAGATATTTAATCCCTCTCGGGGCTTGATAGATCCCAGGTTAAGATGGATTTAAGTTGGTTTACAAAACTAAATCATCATGAACCATTAGATATGTAAGAACTTCTCATCAAATCATTATGAAAGTCTAATCAAGCATATAATCCAAATCCTTCATCAAATCATTATCAAATTCTAATCAAGCGTGTAATCCAAATCCTTGATCCAAATCCATGGATCCATAGATGACGAGTATTATGCAAAAAATATTATTTTGTTTTGAAATTCAAAGGTTTAGTTGTTGCATGTGTGTTTCTTACATTTTCACTTATGTTTCTTGCAAATTAAAAACTAAAAAATCAATTATATCTTTGTGAATTAAAAGCTATAAAATCAACTATACTACTATGTTGCTTATACATCCATGTTCTACAATTTCTACTTCATCACATATAAAGAATATTAATTATTAATTTATTTTAGGAAAGGATAAAAGAGTTTTCTTTTTTTATCAATTAAAAAAAGATTTAGTTTCACAATCATTAAAATCTAAATTAACACTTAGGCCTCTAGTATTCATATTTTTGGTAATTCACATCTCAAAAATCTATATTTCCAATTTTAAAATCTAATGTGCAAATAATCCTTCAGATCATTTAAGGAAATTGAATTAAGATGCGAACACTCTTCCTTTCCTAAATTTACATGTAGCTCCTGCTAATGTCTGTAGTGCGATACAAATAGCTATGTTTATGGTAATAATGGTGGATTTGAAATCAGTGACTACCAAAGATTGCAACGATATTTCAGTCAAAAGCCGTGAACTCTAATGTATGTAGGGTTCTTCAAATTTAATCCATGATCTATCTCGAATTTGAATCTACTTAGAAAATCATTCTGTGGTTTTTGATATTTAACAATTTTAGATATATTTAAGTGCCATTTATGCTTTAGAATTACATTGATACTTGTAAAACAAAGAAGCTCACTTGCAGTTCAGCTGGGCCATGAAGATCTCTACTCTAAAAATTGAGTGAGATGTATGCTCCAATGTTGAATCATCGAACATCAATCAAGTAGATATTCCAGTTATAAGACATCACAATTTTAGATATAGTTAAGTGCCATTTCTACTTTATAATTACATTGATACTTGTAAAACAGAGAAGCTCGCTTGCAGTTCAGTTGGGCCATGAAGCCCTGTACTCTAAAAAATTGAGTGAGATGTATGCTGCAATATAAAATCATCGAACATAAATCAAGTAGATATTCCAGTTATAAGACATCAAGTATATATTCCAGTTACAAGTTTCAAAAATTCCCATAACAAAAATTATGCCACTAGAAATTAGAAATTCTGACACTTGGCCGTGTTTTATAGTTTGTTGTATTGGAGCGTACTACATCACTAAGCTTTGCCAAACATCTTGGAGACCAACTTCTTAAAAGTTACATAGCACTATAAATTACTGTAGAATTGCCAACTGAAAGCATTAGCATATACTAATGTTGTTTCTCACAAATGATCTCCAAGCATGCCCCATGAAGGCAGAAATTGGTCTCATGACAATTAATGGGTCTGAGGTCTCCATTTTCTGTGTAATAACTTTTATCAATTTGTTTAACAAGATTAGTAATATATGTTTATATATGTCTATCAAATCAATTTTGTTTATTAGGGTTACAAGATTTGTATGAAAACCGATGAGTTCTCACATTGAGAAAATTTCATAGGTAACATGAAAAAGAGGTCAAGAACACTAAAATAAGATAAACAAAGTTTTAAGCTAGTGAAATGTTAACAAATTATTTTTTTAAATTAAAATAAAAGAATATTTTAATTATTTATAAAGTTTTAACTTTATAATTTGTCATGGCCAATGCAAAATTAATAGTAGTCAACATGAAAATACATTTCTAGAGCCTTATCTAGAGAGAAACTAGTAATATTTTTTTAATTATTTATAAATTTAAACCTTATGACTTTCCATTTCTAGAGTCTTACTTAGAGAGACCAGTAATATTTTTTTAATTATTTATAAATCTAAACCTTATAACTTGCCATGGCCAATGCAAAACTAATAATTGTCAACGTAGAAATCCATTTACTTCATTATACATATTAAGTTACTAAAGTTAAAAAAATTATAAGAAATAACTTAACTATAACTTTATTTAAAATAATTACTATTATTATTAATAATATAAATAATATATATATTAAACACAAATATCTTTAGAAAAAAACTTGTACAAGATTCTTAACCATCTATATTGACCCCACTTTGTTTTGGAGATTATAGACTTTATTATGATACCATCAACCAATACAATGGCTAATCAATACCACATGCCAAAAAAACCATAACTCATTTCATATAACATAGGTTTACATTACATTTCTTTTAATTAATGAACTTAATTAAAAGGGAAAAAAAAGAGTAGCTACTTCGAAAATAAATGTCTACTTTTGGTTTATGTAATTACTAAGAATATTTTGAAATATTCTATGGAGGTAGACAGAGAAATCAATATAGGTTATAATCAAGAAAACTCAAGAAAAGGGAGAGGGGAGACTATAAAACACACCAATTGATAATATAATGGATGACAAGTTTCCAATATTGGTCCATCCTCTATCCTCTATTCCCCTTGTTGAGTTCTGACTCAGAGTTGGAACATGCATCTAATTCTGAAGCCTTTAGCCCGATCACTAATGACTGCTTGGCTCGACACTCACTTTTGTTGTGAGTGGAGCTTTCCGCTTTTATGGAACTCACACCACTTTCCCCTGTCCTTTTTCAGCTTCACGACAATGTTCTTTGCTTGTTGCTTTGGTGAGTTGTCCTAGGCCGCCCCGCCATGGCTTTGTCCTTTATTCTACGGTTTGGGGACACCTTTCCCTTACTTCAGATTCGCAAATCCAAAGTCTCATGTCTTATGTTTAAACTTTTGCTCGATCTCGACGGTATATCGGTATGTATTGCTAAGCAAGGAAATGTTCAGGAATTCTATTTCATCCTAGATGTACTTCTGTAGGAAGCATTGGTATTTGAGTAACAAATGCTACTCCAAATCCTTGATACCCAACTTTGTGCAAAGGGTATGAAAAATATTGGTAAACTTCAGAAGGTCTTTGTCCCTTCCCTGCCGTAGCGTGGTCCACTTTATGTATTGATCCTCATAGCTTCTGACAAAGTATTACTGCTCCTTCATGGCAGCCTGGAATGAATTCCAAGAGGGTTCTATTGAAAACAGAGAGGCCGTACTTTCATCCTTTTTCTTGCAGTAGGTTTCCCACAAGTCCTTGACTTGGGGACAACTTTGAGAAGAGTGAAAGTAATCTTTTCCCACCCAAAAAAATCATGAACAAAAAAATACCCTTCTAGCATATTTAACCATTTATCTACGACGTCTACATTTATATGACCCTCAAATATGGGAATGTCAAAGTTAACTTGTACCTTAAAGGGTGTGACACTTCCAAAGTAGCTGCTGAAAGTAGATGTGTCACCCCTGGGTAGCCGCTGAAGGATCTGGGCAAAGTTGTTCATCATCACATTACTTTGTCGCTCGAGGGCCTCTTTGAGCAATATTTTGATAGAATCTCCTACCATGTCGTCTTTCTTTTCATCTACCATTGGAGGCCATCGGGATTTGTGAGGCTGGTGTTGAAAAGGTTCAAGCAGTTCAAGCCCTGACTCCTTATATCCCAACCTCTTTGGGGACATGCAGGAAAAAATAGAGAAAGTTCATACCACTCTGATACCATTGATCCAGATTTAAAAATGAACACAATAAAGTACAAAAATAAACACAAATACATAGATACAACAAAAATAATACTTCATTTTATTAATGGAGAATACGGAAATATGCTTACAATCAGAAATGGAAATAAACTAGCTCGGGCGATGGTAGTTTATCTCTGAGAAGAGATGTGGCAGCTACATGCCTCTGAACTCCCTTACAATGAGGCTCAAGGGCCTTTTTATTATTGAACAATAGAGAAAACCCTAAACAACCAAAAACCTAACCTAAGGAGATGTAACACCAAGAGTTTATGGACCCTGTTGGGGTGATTTGGACGATGAACTTCTCAGGGTCGCGACTTGGTCATATTATCTCCGTTTGACATGCATGATAACCCATTGGAAAGATCTCTCTGAGGACAATGAAAAAAAGATGATATAAGACAAAAAGTCATTGGCAGTAGATTTTAAAAAAATGTTGTTTAGGGCCTCAAAACGACTCTGAACGTTTTAGGACCCAAAAAACTTCTAAAAATAGTAAACTATGCTATAATTAAGGAAACTAAAAAACTGAAAGAAGAATTGGTGGGGGTCCAAGTGAAATTGGCAGGTGGCAACCAATATCCACCTAGATCACTATATATTTTTTATTTATATGCAACATTTTTCATAATTTTGACATATGTATATTTCGATTTATATGCACATCCTTGTATGTCATCTCTGTGGAGATACTCTATGTACCCACTTGCATCTAGGAATTATCTAATCATTAAAAAAGAATTTGACCATCCAAAATTTACAAAATCTAAGAATTTTTAATACAATATGAAAGCTAAGTTGAAAAAATATAAATATTTTTAAATTTTGAATCATTAATTAGAAATCATTTAAACTTATACTATTATTTAAAATACATATGACTAAGCCAATTTCAATCATTTTAAATATATATTTATTTAGTTGGATTTTTTAAATACAAATTAATTTTCATTTTTTAATATATTTTTCTATAATAATTATGTAAACTATAAATAACTTAAGACTAAATCATTACATTAACTTAATAACTTAAAATATCATCAGTAGTTCTTCAATTTTATCCTGCTTTCACTCTTCCTGTGAATCACCCAATTCTGAACGAAGAGAACAAATAACATCATTTTTAAATTTTTTAAGAAAAATATTGATTTATGCACTCATAAGTTCTTCATTAGATGATTTGTATATCTCTGTAGAAACGTCAACACTCCTCATTGAAAGATTCCTCCAAATACCATATATTTGTTCAAGAAGATTTTATATTTTTTCATCACACACATGAGTATATGGGGGGGTTCTTACTAAACCAAAGAAAAAAGTTTAAAAATGTGTAGGAAAGAAACAAAAAATTGCAAGAAAAACTATGTGAAAAAGAAAACCAAATTAGAGCAAGTCACTAAGGTCAATCCCCTAAGCACCTCCCCAACAACGACACCAAAGTGTTGGGTGCAGTAGATGGTGTATTAATGGACCAAAATTTAATTTCAATATGAGTTTCTTGGGCTTTAAGAAACAACATTGGAAATGACAGACATATCCTTCACCAAACCTGCAAAACAAAACCCTAATTTTCCTACAAACTGTTCACTCGTTGAGCTCTTGCAGTACTACAATTTTTCACTTTCCCCGTACATCCAAAAGAAAAGTGTTGTGGTCCTAGTGTAGGAATCAAATATGCGATCTTACATAAAGAGAGAAAATCATTCTTTGTTCTACTTCTTCAAATCGAGAGATGCTTCAAACCAAAGGTCCAAAACAGTGTTTCAATCCAAAAGAAACATTTGCAACAGGAATGAAATAACAACACTCTTAACATAAAAACCAAGTTGGAATAGACAATGATGAAATACCAACAAATCCTCAACAAATATTGGTATAATATTTATTCCAAACCCATATCAATCATTCAAATCAAACAAAAGGATCAAATAAGATAATCACTCACACTTGCATACTAGTTCAAAGCTTATTAAAAAATAAGTCAACCTTGATTAACTTACTTCCTTGGTCAGATATCAATTCTTGAAATATTATGTTGTCACTATTCTTCTGGAAAAGGCATAAGGAAAATACTATGTGGTGTTGTTGATGGTTTCTTGGAGATGATACATGCTTGTGACCAAACTTTGAAAACAATACAAGGTATGCACTAAAGATATGAATCATTTTGGTTTATATATATATATATATAGATATCAACTCTAGTCTAAATGTGTAAAGCCAAATAAATCGAGAACAATATTACAAACTTTGCAACTGATAGTTTAATTTGACCACACGATATGGGTCATACATCCATTCAACAAAAGACTTTATAATTCACCAAAATGCTTCATATTTTCAACCATCATGACCATATAATGTGTGGTCTCCACCCAATGATGTGTAAAGTATTTAAAGAGTACAGTCCACTCAAAATAGTTTTGTGCGCACATATGTATTTCATATCTTAAGGAAATGAATAAATATATTTATTTCAGATCTCAAAGAGTCCTTATAAATAAGGGAATGAATTGATCATAATTTTTTGAATATATATAAAATATTCAACGCGCAATAAGTCAACAAATTTTTTTTAGATCTTACCTTTTGAATAATTTTTGTCTCATAGCAAAAAAAACATCAATTTATCATTGCATACCCGCTACAAACTTCCCATTGTATTTAGTGATTTTGAGTGGATTTTAAGCTGGGAATATGCATAAATCTTGAATATTTTGTTCCTGTTGCAATTCATGAATGGCCTTCTCATAATAACAAGTTACAGAAATGGTTATGATATCAGTTTTTATGAATATATAATATCTACCATGAAAACTCAACACCAAGACAATTATAGAGTTTCTAGAATCATAGATATAGACCAAACATAAATCAAAGATATATGTAGTTAGATGAGAAATGGAGGATATGAATTATGCACAAGAAAACTTCTACTTTGAAATTAAAAGTGTAGATTAACATACCAAATGAAAAATACCAAGCATTTATGAACAAATATGAAACCTAGGTGAATGAAAGCACTAGAAAGAGGGAAACTAGGTAGAGGAAAACAAGTTGGGATGGGGGGCCTCCTAACCAGCTTATTGCTTCTTAAATAAATCAGATAACAAAATCACATGTTGAATAAAAAATGAAAATTAAAACTTGCCATAAGTTCTTGCATTGAAAATATGATTCATCCTTCTATATCATGAATTCTCAATGTCCAACACCAAAAATGAATTTGCCACCCAATCTAAACCAATAGCATAGTTTTAGAATAACATCACTGCCCTCCTTTTTGAAGAGCCATGACTTTGATTTATATAAATATTTACAATACAAATTTAGTGTTAGGCAAGCCAATACATTAAAAATAAGGTGAAAATTAATTTTCTAGCAAGAGAGGTCCAATACAACCATTAACTAATCACATAAATGCATTTTTTACAAATCTAGGCAAGATCCTAAAATTCTAGAAATATTTCCCTAAAGAACCCCTCATATATCCCAAAACATAGTGAATTTTGGAAAACAACCCATGCCTTAAATTCGTATGCTGGGAATGAACCCATGTTTTATAATTTTGATATTTGACTTCGTATACATGGAAATCGAGGAGAAAGTTTGCAATTTGAAAACTACATGAATTTAGGGCTGAGTTATTAATTATTTTCTAAAAATTGATCCATACAACCTGGGTGAATTATAACTCAATTTGAGGTGTTAAAACATCATTTTGGACAAAATCCATCTTCGGTTTTCCTCGAAAATGTGTCAATCTATCAATGACCCAAATTGGTGTAGGAAGGAACCTAAGACTAGTGCATCCAAAACCAAAGAATTAGTGAATCACCATGAATGGAGGAAATTGCATTTTACCTTAACTAAATCCAAAAATTTTCTTTGACAAGAACCCAACATAACCTTCAACATGAGTTGAAGTGTCTCGACTTCTTAACAAGTCCCTAAACTTTCATATGATAGATCATCAAATTTGGGTGGCTTAGAAATATCTACAATGTATGTTTTAACCCAGTACAAAAATTACTTGCATACAAATTATAAAACACAGAAAATAAACAATGTGAGAGCATAACACATAAAACACATATACACAGAGATTTCCCCCGTATCCCAAAACCGGGACTACCAAATTGATTTTTCATTATATTCCTTTCAATGTTACAATACATATTTCTACATGCCAAAGCATCCAATACCATGAGCCAAAAACTATCGTGTCCAAAAACATGGATCGAAAAATCATGCACAAAACCATAGGCATGTCCACACAACCTAACATAAGGTCCAAAACCAAAATTTTTCGGGGTGCTGCCCCAAACCCCATAGAGTGGGGTAATCTGCAACCCTCAAACCCCCTACGACTCCCACCGCTACGTAATCTGTGCAACGAAGGGGGGCTCTGCACCCCTTCTAACCCCCAGTTAACTACGTGGGCTAGTCATGGAAAGAATATAACACAACCCAACATTCTCCCACTTGTTGTTTTCTTTCCACAGGGGACCACAAGAGAACTTAATCATTTATCCAGCCCTGCAACACCCATTGTTTCTCTACACCAAGATAAATTCTCAGAGCTCATATATTTTGTCAATGCATCTACAATATTCTTCAAAGTGTCCACCTTTACTAGCAACACCTTTTTGTCTTCCATCATATCCCTCACAAAGTGATACTGAACATCAATGTGCTTTGTCTTTGAATGGTGAGGAGGGTTCTTTGCCAAGAAAATTGCACTTTGGTTGTCACGGTCTATCCTTATAGCTCCCTGTACTAACCCCATACTTGTACACAATCTCTACAACCAAACTACTTCCTTGCTTGCATGAGTGGCTACCATGTATTCTGCCTCTGTAGTTGATAGTGCCACTACAAATTGTTTCTTACTCATCCAACCGACTACACCTCCAAATAGGTTAAACACATACCCACTTGTAGATCTTCTTTGATCCAAATCTCCAGCCCAGTCTGCATCAACAAAGCCATGAATATCCAACACTTTGTCCAATCCAGGTCTTCCTTGGTAGCATAAGCCATAATCACTAGTGCCACGCAAATACCTGAAAACCTGCTTCACTGTTGTCCAATGCTCCTTTCCTGGTTTTGACATAAACCTGCTCAATACTCCCACTGCATGTGCAATGTCTGGTCTAGTACAGACCATTGCATACGTCAGGCTACCGACTGCACTTGCATATGAACATAGGACATGTCCTCTTCCTCTTCTTGTGTCTTGGGACACTGTTCAATAGATAACTTTACACCTACAGGAATAGGAACCTTCACCGGTTTACTATCCTGCATATTAAATCTCTGCAATATTGTCTCGACATACTTCCTTTGGTCTAAGCAGACCTTCCTCTTTGCCCGATCTTTTTTTATTTCCATGCGCAAAATATAGTTTGCAGCACTAAGACCTTTCATGTTGAATTTGGAGGACAATTAGGTTTTCAAATCCTGGATAATTGCTTTATCATTTCCAACCAGCAACATATCATCCACATACAAGACCAAATAAATAACATGGTCACCAATTAATTTAAAATACACATAGTGATATGTTTTGCTTCTGGTGAAGCCAAGTCCCTGTATAAATGTATCAAATTTCTCCTACCACATGCTTGGTGATTGTTTTAACCCATACAGAGACTTCCTTAACTTGCATACCAGTTCTTTCTCACCCTTCACCGTAAAGCCTTTAGGTTGCTTCATGTAGATTTCCTCTTCCAGATCCCCGTGAAGAAATGTTGTCTTCACATCCATCTATTTTACCTCAAAATCAAAAGCAACAACAACAGATAAAATTAATCTAATAAAAATTACCTTCGCAACAGGAGAAAAAATATCACCAAAATCAATTCTCGGCACTGGCGAATAACCTTTTACTACCAACCACGCTTTGTATTTCTCCACCTTTCCTTCTGCATTTGTCTTCTTCTTGAACACCCATTTGCTGCTAATGGGTTTCCTTCTAGCCGGCAACTCCACCAGATCCCAAGCCTCATTTTGTGCAAAGAAGCCATTTCATCAACCATGGCCTCTTTCTAGAGTTTTCCATCCTCTGAATCTATTGCTTCCTTCACAGTTATGGGATCATCATCACTAATAGATAAAGAAAAAATTGAAGAGAAAACAGATGGACTATAATGTTTTGGCTGCCTTCTTTATCGAACTTATCTTCTCACACTCAAAGTTTGTGGCTCTTCATCTTCTGATTCCTCCTCTGTTGTAGAGTCTGATTCCTCCTCCTTTAGCTCAAACTCTATCTTCTTAGGTTCCTTTGGTTGGACTTCATGTTTGTTAACATCTTTCACCTCTCTGAACACCACATCTCAGTTGTACACAACCTTGTTATTGGGTTCCAAAGCTTATAACCCTTTAAACCATCCTTATACCCAATAAAGATGCACTTTTCAAATTTACTATCCAACTTGGTTTGTTTCTCCTTTGGAACATGTACATCTGCATCACATACAAATACCCTCAGATGTGAAAGAGAGGGTTTCTTACCAGTCCATACTTCTTATGCAGTCTTATCCTCCAATGTTGATGAACGTGATCTATTGACTA
>APFE031314703.1:303996-317916 GCA_000404065.3 Pinus taeda | reverse complement strand
ACTTGTGAGGAGAGATCACTATCCTTCCTTGTTGCCATATTGGGAGTGGGTGAGCTTGTCAAAGTAGAGGAAATCTCTTGTTGGACCCTGGGATGAGCTTGCACAACACCAAGGCTCAGGTTGTAATGGTTCCTTTTTTGTTTCCTTAATACAAATAAGTCCATTCTTCTCAATGATTTGTTGTTAATGAATTATTTCATGTACTCCTTGGTCTATGTGATGAATATGCTTTGTTTTATGAAATATTCAGGTGTTATGTAATCGTTTTCCTTGTTAGTGTATGCAGGTCTTAAAGTGAAGGAGGAGCTCATCTGGATCAGCAAGGCTGGACTACTACAACAAGCGTTGGACCTAAGGTAAGATCGGAAAACACTTGGTTTCTCATAGAATAATGTATGTTTAGAGAAGGATTGCTCTTGTTTGGTTTGTTTGTCACTAGAGAGTCTCAGACTCCTAGGGAGGTTAGGTTTGTCCGCAAAAATAACTCTTTCCGCATGACACATATCCAACATATCTCTACTGAACCATCAGTTCCTCCACTAGCTAGGCATATCCTGTACGAGGTCATAACCATGTCGACATCAATGCCAACCAACAAATATAGAAACAACCAAATACCTCTTCACAATGTTAGAAAGAAAATTAATACAACAAACCAAACACTCATCACGATCATAAGGAGGACTCCCAACATTAGGTTGACATCAAGTGTATGAAAAATAGTACTAAGACCATGTTGACATCCATGCCAACAATATCACCTAATTTTTTTCTTCACACGTTATTATGATCCTCATGAAGAAGTGATGCTTGTTAAACTTATTCTTCTCTGATAAAAAAAAAAAAAAAACTAAACAACAACCTTGCATCGCTTATTATTCCCAGACATAGTATCGTATACAACCTATAAGAAAAGAAAGGGTGCCCATAGAGTAGCACATCCAACTAGTTGTCACTGTTATCCAAGCTTGTGCAAATTCATATTTTTAAAATTTGACTTTCTCAAAAACTTGAAAACAACTCATGAAGTTTTTCCACTACTTTCTTAGGAAAAAATTATTCAATCCTTGATATAATATCTAACAAGTTGCAATAAGACTCTTAGTACATCTACAAAACTAAGAAGCATTTCCATAGTTACATGCGTTATCTTGTAAGCAACCATTTCCTCTACGTTTTGTGCATTCCATTTCTTTGGATTTCCTTTTTGTAGCTTCAATTCCGAAAAAAATTACAAAAAAACTACTTTGAACATTCTTCAGTAACCAAACACAATAAATATGTTGTTGTCCCAAGCCAAGTGATGAAATTTGGAAATTTTGATGTATCTTCCTACCCTCTTAAACCATTCAACATAAGATCATCAATGCATTAGAGAAATTTTGAGGTCTAAAATGAGGCTTCTAAGGAATATTATAAAATAATAGTGGAAATAATAAAATAATATTAGATTATATCATCAAATTTTGGAGGGAAAATAGAAAAAGCTACCTTTTCAATTTGTATTTTCAACTTATCTCCCCACGATTTTACTCAAATTTCGAGCAAAAGTACTCATTGGATGCATAATTTAATTTCTCATGAAAGCAGTACTCATGTTACATACTTTCAATAGATCCCGCCATATGAAAAATTAGAAATTCATGAAAAAATGTGATTACAATCACGTTTTTAATGTCTTTCTCATTTTTGTGTAGCACGGTCCATCAAAAGTATGCAACATGGGAACACCTTAGATGAGGAATTAAATTTTACATCCCATGAGTGCTCTTGCTTGAAATTTGAGGAAAACCATAAGAAGATAATTCTAAATTATGAGTTGAAAGTAAATTTTTTTTATTTTTTTTATTTTTTATCTTTTTATTTTTTTACTCCAAAAATGGTGAATCATCCCCCATGGTTGAAATAATCATCTTGAATCCTATTGATTTTTTATGGTTTATTTTGGTTGTACAATTTTGTTTTGAGGCCCATCTTAGACCTCAAAATTTCTCTAATGGAGCTTTCTAGCCAAGCAAAACAAATGTGTACTAATGAAATAACCCATAAACAAATACAATCCTAAGTGATTTAAATATTATGGATAGAAATGATCATAAGTTGTAGTCATAATACTAGTTTCCTTAGCATCCATGCATTTTTATTTAAATCTAAGGAATAAAACTCAATCATAAACCATGTAAAAGAGATTTGTTCCCTCTTTAAAGGAATTGATCCACCAACAATATATGTCACGTAGGAACATTTGATTGAAGTTCTCAAAGAAGGGGTTAAGCACTTTTTTTCACATTCCAAAGTTATTTTAGTAGTTTTGTCAACCTCTTCTAGAACTAATGCAATCAAGCAGTTTTGTCAACCTCTTCAAGAACTAATGCAATCAAGCTACAAATTATGAAGATTTTCCAAATAAAATGCACATAACATATTTTTTTTTTTGTTCAAGTAAGAGTGGAGCCTTTCATTAATCAAAAAAAAAGATTACATATGGTACACATCTTTATAAGTGTAAAGACCAGCAAAAGGTAGACCAGTTGATGATAAACAAACGACAAGGTTAACAAAAACCCAAAACATTACACACAAAAACACATTTATATGCTTCATCGCAATCTCGACATATCACACATATCAGTTTTCGCAAGCTGCCAACACTTGATGCCTGCAAAATGCGAGAGTTAACCTCCATCGTTCAATAAAACCTTTGAGCTTACGGTCCACAGTCCATCACAACATCGCAAACCTTGGCACATTGTAATATCGCAAAACTAGTTTTATCGCTTACCAGACTCTTTTATCGAATGCGATTTGTGATTAAAACTCCGTCGTCGATCTGGTTCTTGATCCGACGATTGTTGCACATTGCATCGGGAACTTGCATGCGACTTAACTGCTTCCCGGAGCTGATATATATTATGAACCTTGGTCTATAAAACTTCAGGTCCGCGCACCACCAATGCTTGATTCCTGTGAAATGTGAGAGTTAACCTTCGTTGTTTGGTCAACCCTTTGATCCGACGGTCCAAAATCCATCGCAGCATCACAAACCTCGGCACATCACAATATCACAAAATTGGGTTTAACGCTGATCAAACTCTCTTACCGAATGTGATTTGCGATTAAATCTACATTGTCGATCTGGTTCTTGATCCGACGGTTGTTGCAACATCGCATCAGGAACTTGCACACCCCTTAACCACTTCCCGAAGCTGATATAGATTATGAACCTTGGTTAATAAAACTTCAGGTCCACTCTAAGATTTTACCTCTAACCACTTTAAAACCTGATATCCAATTGATGGTGGATGCACTTAAATCCTATGGTTTGAGGACATTCAACTAGCATGTTAGTTACAAATAGTTGAACCCCTGTAGTTACTTGTGACATCATCATTTGGAAATAAGATCAATGGTCAGGATTTATTGCAGCACTTCAACCAGGCTCAAGGACTTCCGCCCTCTTCTACTCCCACTAATCTTTTCCACCATTTATGTCCATTGATCTTACATGATCAAATGACTCCTTTGCCTCATTACCTCACCTCTTAGTCCTTCTCTTCACTTTGGGTTTGTGTTGTTCCTTCAACTCTCACTAGTCTTCCTCCTGCTCATTATTCATGGTCTAGAAATATGCCATGTCTTTGGCTGCCGGTCATTGACAATGATCACACAGTTTACCAGAAGGTAAAGACTCCCAGTTGTACTGAATATAGATTTCCTTACATAGAACCCCTTAATTTTCTAGACGATCAGCTAACATATTGGATTTTCTTCGGACATGAATGAAGCTGATACTTCTCAGGGTTCGCAAGTGGAAATGAATACGCTAAAAGACCCGTGAGAGCCTCCAGTGTTTCGACACTTTTCTAGGTGTCGTTCCATTACACATTTTCTTTTCCAAATTGATGACCAATTCAGAGTCATCTTCAATGATGGCGTTTTGTAAATTTAAGTCCATCAAGATTTCCAAGCACTGCTCTAAGGCCATGACCTCCGCCATGTTATTGGTGGCAGTCCCCAAATGACTGTGAAAGATATCCTTTATGTGCCCCTACTCATATCTTATGACCCCGCCAAATCCAGCCATCCCTAGGTTGTCCTTAGAGGCCCTGTCTATATTGATTTTCCAAAAACCATGAGGAGGATGTTGCCATATATCTTTACCAGAGGTTGTTTTTCTCACACCCTTGACAGTGCCTTGGTAACCAGAGAATGGAGACCCAACTACAACAATACGTGATCATCCTGGGGCGAAGGAGGGTCCTCAAGAATTTTCCACATAATGGCTCCTACTGTATTTTTGAGTTGTTGGAAAATTTGGACAATGATATTCTGGGTCGAGCCTATTTTGTTCTTGAAAACCCTGTACATCCGAGATGATAAAGCCTGGAACTAGAGTCCAAGCCCTATTAATGATTTCATCGCCTGAGAAGTCTTTCCTCCAATTCTTCAAAGTGTTGGTGATGTTGAGTCTATCCTTGTCAGTTTTCCTGAAGACTGAAGCTGCCCAATCCCACAACGTAGAGGTGAAGGGGTGGGGGTTCAGTAAATGTTCCATTGTCTCCTATAAGCACATAGATGGCATTTGGATGGGTCAAAAATTCCCCTTTTCAGAAGATTCTCCCATGTGAGAATTTTCTTTTGGTGAACCAACCACATAAACAACTTGATTTTCATCCATTGCGAATTCTGCCAAAGGTCATTCGAAACCTTATCAAGGTTTGGATAGTCAAAACCTAGGGCCATGCATTTAGCTTCTTTGAGGTTAAAGGTGCTTTCGGTGTTTCGACCCCATCTTAGTTTGTCAGACGAGGATGACACCAAAATCTTCCTCTACTCCAAGTCAAGAGCAAGGGAATCTGCATGGGCCTTCAAAGGACTCTCTTCACTATAACCAAGATCCTTCCACATTCTCCATTTACCATTGTCCCTTGCCTAATCCTAGAAGTCACTTAACATAAGTAAACCTTTGTTGTCAATGTCATTTTTTAGAGTGGTTAGTTCTTCTCTAAACAAATTTGGTTCCTGCTGCCAGTTATCCTCCTAATACCGTGCAAGGTTCCCAGCTCAGATCTCCCAGAAATGTTGCTGGACAATGGCTCTATTTTCCCAAGCAAGGTTCCAAATGTGGGAGCCCTTGATGAGCCCTGACATTCAGATATGATCCCTCTCCTGCCAACTATTTGCATATTTCTACTTCGAAAGCTTGGCCTAAGGGGTTGTTGATTCCTTGAGCCACCTCCACCAAAGTTTGGCTCTTGACGCTCTGCTGAGGATTTCAGGGTCATGAAGCCCCAAACTACCATGGGCCTTAGGTTTGCAGAGCTTGTCCCAAGCTACCAAAGCCCATTTCTTTTTCTATTCCCCTTTTCCCCAAAGAAAATCTCATTGAATACTCCTGAGTTGTTGCATAAATACTTTAGGAGCAGGAAGAGCTAATAACATGAAAATGGGTATAGCCTATATGATAGACTTTGTAAGCACAAGATTCCCTACCAAATTCAAAGACCCACAGGTCTATTTCCTGACTTTGTCCTGAAGTTTATTATTTACCGGCTCGCACACTCCCTTGCTCAGAGGTTTGTCAGTAAGAGGCATTCCAAGGTACTTGGAGGGTAACTAATCCCTTTGAAACCTGAGAATTCTCGTGAGGTTCCTCTGAATAGAAATGTGAGTGTTGAAAAAAAACACCTTTGATTTGTCAAGGCTTACCTTTGTACCAGCGGCCAAAGCAAATTCGTTCAGGATTTTTTTGAAAGCTCTAGCTTCCTTGACCGTAGGAATGCCCTGTAGCATTGTGTCATCAACAAATTATTGATCAGAAGAAGCAACAACATCCGGGGTAAGTTTCAGACCTTGGATTCTTCCTTCATCATTTTCCATTTTGATCACTCTGCTTAGCCCTTCCATCATGAGAACAAAGAGGAAGGGGGAGAGCGGATCCCCTTGTCTGAAACCCCTAGAAGGTATAAAGGTTCTAGAGGGAGAGCCATTAAACATAATGGAGAAGCTAGCCATGGATACAAGCGCCATAACCCATCTTATCCAGTTTTGGTCGAAGCCATAAGCTCTTAGCACTGCCCTGATGTAAGACCAGCTTAGCTTATCATAATCTTTCGCTAGGTCCAGCTTCATGATCATACCAGCTTGCTTATTGATCTTAAGAGAGTGTACCACCTCGTGAGCTTGTATGATGTTGTTGAGAATTTGTCTTCCCTCCACAAATCCAGTTTTCTCCTCTGAGACGAGGGCAAGGAGAATAGGCTTGAGTTTGTTAGCAATCACTTTGGAAATAATTTTGCACACCACACTACATAAGGCTATGGATTTGAATCTATCTGGTGTCATAGCTTCTTCCTACTTTGGAATCAAAGCTATGAAATAGGCATTAAGAGATTTCAAAATAGTTTTGGATATTCTAGAGTCTTCCACAACATCAAGGATATATTGTTTAACTATTTTCCAGCAAGCTTTGAAGAAGTCCACATTGAAACCTTCAAGACCAGGAGCTTTCCCATTTTGCATCTCATTGATAAATTCACTAATCTCCTCTTCAGACACTGGCCTGTTGAGATTGGGTTTGTCTTCCCTCGTTACAAGCTTAGGAATGAAGTTAATGAAATTGTTAATGAACCAAGATCTGTCAATGAGAGGCTCCTCTGCTATGCTAAGGAAGTGTTGAACTAGGATAGATTCCATTTATTTGTGAGAGACAAGCTCTTTCCATTGAGAATCTTTAAGTTTTGAAATTTTTTTATGAGATCTGTGAGCCAAGGTTGATCTATGAAAAAACTTTGTGTTTCTTTCTCCTTCTCTAATCCACTGCACCCTCGATTTTTGTCTCTAGAAAATATCCTCTTACATGCACCAATCTTCCCATTTGTTCTGAAGAGAGTCAGCCTAAGTCTTTCGTTCCTTGGTAAAACCTTCTCAGATGATGATCTGATTAATCTCCTGAAGTTTTTTCTCAACTTCTCTTTTAGATTTCAAAATATTACCAAACATTTTTTTGTTCCAATCTTTAATCCTAGATTTGATGTGTTTAAGTCTCTACTACAACATGAAAATTTTAGTGCCTTGAACGGGCATATATTCCATCCACCATTTGTCAATATTGTTGGTGAAGTCAGAGTGAGAGAGCTAGACATTTTCAAACCTAAAAGGTCTCTTCCTCATTGTACCCATAAAAGTAGCTTCAAGTTGGACAGGATAGTGGTCCGAGCCTCCGAAGGGAAGGATTAAAGTTGACATATCAAGTCCTGTGAGAAGGAGATCCTCCGATATTATGAATCTATCTAATTTAGAGGCAACTTGAGAAGCCCCTCCCCTCTTATTATTCCAAGTAAAAGTTCCATTTACTGTTTCGGTGTCCACTAGCCCCATGTTATTCATGAAGTTCTGGAAGGTAATGTAGTCTTTGCCTAGTTTTCTGGTACTGCCTTTTTTCTCTGTAAGAGATCTGATCATATTGAAATCACTTGTCAGAATCCAGGGCATATCAGGATATCTCTCTCTCAGCTCCTCAAGGGAGGTGAGAAGCTTAAGTTTGTTTTCTAGTTTTTGAGGACCATAGACATTACTGATCATGTAGATCTCCTTATCACCCAAAGGTTGAATCACCAGCGATAGATAGTTCCTAGAAGCTTCAGCATCCAGGATTCCAAGTTTTTGAGGATCCCATAGAGTAAGAATACCACTTGCCAAGTTATCCACTTTAACATCTAGATACTCATACTTGATTTACCATTTGTTGTGTATCTCTTTGATCTTGTCCATCAAACATTTTGTTTCATGAATAAAAACCATATATGATTTTTCTTCTTTTATTCTACTGCTAAGAGTTCTTTGTTTCCTTTTACTTCTTATACCCCTAATGTTTCAGGTTGTAAGCTTCATTAAGAAAGGTTTGTAAAGGAGTAACTGGTAAGATCCCTCATCTTACCTAAGTTAATCATAAGTTTCCCACATTTGGTCAGCAGCTCATTCTATTTTTTTCTTCCTCTTTTCCTACTCGAGTTCTTGGAAGAATGCATTGGTGTATCATCCATTGCTTTCACTCCCCTATTCTCCTGGCTATCATAGTTTCTTTTGACTCTAGAACACTTCGTTTGTGATCTCTAGAGGAAGAGTTGTTGAACCCTGTCAAACTCCTCTTTTGGCAGAGTGTCTACCCCTTTGGTGATTCCCTACTCCATAAACTTTTCTAGATCTAAATTCTCCCTCTCTAGAATCTACTGTAGTTCATGGTCTTCTGTTGTAGCCTCACTTGGGATCATCTCATGGTCCCTACTAAGCTCCATAATGATTGGAATATCATCCTTTTGTTTGTTGGTTTCTAGTATATCATCTATATTAGCATCCCTTTCCTTCTCAATGGGAATATTCTCTGATTCTTGGTTTGTCCCATTGTTTTCGACTTCTTCCTCTAAGATCTTGAAACTATTGTGGCTTGGTTGTTTGTCTTCATTAATTTTCCTTTTGTACCGCTTTCCTCCTTTCCCTTTACCCCCAACCTTAGTAAAACCTTCGGGATCCTTGCCTGTAGTGGCTTTCGTATTGCTCTCCAGCTTGTCCAATGGGTAGCGCTATATAGGTGCCCATGTTCATGGCACTTACAACACCTAAATGGGACATGTTCATAGTCCACTACCTGCACCCATTCCTCATCATACACTTCTAAAATGATTTCATTCGGAAGTGCCTTATATAAGTCCATTTCCACACTTATCTGGGCGAAGGAAGTGTATTTGCCTCTTAGTGTAGCATCTCAGATCTTTATAAAATGACCTAGCTTGTTTTTGATAGCCTTTAGAGACTCTAACAGCCAATAATATAAAGGAATGGAGTAGATTCTTATCCATACTGGCACCGACGTGAA
Source organism: Pinus taeda (assembly GCA_000404065.3). NCBI lineage: Eukaryota > Viridiplantae > Streptophyta > Pinopsida > Pinales > Pinaceae > Pinus > Pinus taeda. The sequence continues at coordinate 309,041 of APFE031314703.1, read as the reverse complement.
AATTTCTCATTCTGGGACAAAGTTCATTACCCATGGTCTCATATAAAGGCTTGCAGAAGTGTAAAAATAAGGTCCTCCATCAAACACTCTGTCTTTATCCTCTAAGCTTGTGAACACCACCGTGAATAAGCCCTTGGACCCAAGGTGAAGTTCAATTTTTCCCTTTGGTTTCCAGTGGTTCCTTATCCATGCTTGCAAAGCCTTCTCCGTTGGCCAAATCCCCATAAATTTACATATAACAACATATTCCACCATGTGTTCTCTGTGCACCTGTAGCGCTAGGTCACTTAAAATGACTCAAGGAATAGTGGTCAACTTGGGTTTGCAGACCCCTGATGTACTCATAGGAGCAACTTTCTAACTTCTAACCTCTGTCCTCTTCTCCTTAATAGCTTCCTCATGATTCTCTTCTTGTCTTGAGGTCTGATGGTTTCTGATTTTTCTGTATTCGTAACCTTTGTTATCACCTCCATTGGTTTCTTGAAGCGATGCAGTCCAACTCCCTTGCTTCTATTCGCAAGCACTTGACTATAGGAGGGAGTTGAATTCCCTCCTCTGCGCCCCACCATGGTGACCAACGACAAAACCTTAAGGCAAAACCCTAGTTCAGATTGCAGAGCACCAACACCTTTTCGCACATAGCAGAATTGAAATAAGAATTGCAAGTGATTTTTTTAGTGGTTCACAAACCCCATAAATTGGTGGCCGCTACATCTATGTAATATTTATACCAGGCAGATCCACCTAAAGGGATTACTTCCTGTCAGCTTAACCAAAGAGCTTGACCTTGAGGGCTTCAAGAGAATCGACCCTGTGATCTATAAATAGTAAAGGTTCTTTTAACAACAAGGGCTTGACCAATTGAGCTAACCCTCAGGACTACTGCGAGTGAGGGTTATAAATAGTTTACCAAACAACGTGCGAGAAAATAGTTGCTACAACCCCTTTATTTTTGTGGTCGTGTACTCATTTATTTCATGGCTCCCATTAATAGTTTAAATATGTTTAATTGAATGAACAATTGTATCTGAGATTGAATCCAAGTATTTCCCCCATGTATTTTATAATATTGTGCTATATTTATGCACTATTCAATCAAGCGATTACATGAGTGAAAAACTCCTTTATCTAAAGATCATCAATATTTGTTGTCGACAATTTGACCCCAATTATATCTTGGCTTCTTATGTTAGTTTCGCCTCGTGCCTCCCTTGCTGTATGACTTCTTCTTTCATATTTTTATAATAAAAAATCGTTTCCTTGAATTTTCATGTTAGCCCTGCATTAAATTTGTCACCATAATAATCATTGTAACTTGTAAAAAAATCAGTATTATATTAAATAAAATATTAAATCTTAATTTTGAATTAATATCTACAATTATAGTTAGCATTATTATTACTATAAATAAAAATTAAGAATTAAAAAATTAAATAATGAAATTAAAAATAAACTTAATAACTAATGATCAAAATACTAAATTATTATTAAAATAATTACAAATTAAACAAATATTAAACAAAAAATTGAATATAACATTATATATGAATTAATACAACACATATTAAAAAATTAATATAAAACAAATTAATTGAATTAGAATATAATATCAAATTGAATTAATATAAATTAAATAATACAATTAAAATAAATATTAAATAAAAACTTAATATTAAGTAAACTTACCTTCACTCCAAAACCCGTGTTTCATATAAACATTGAGTTTAAAGACAACAGAAGGTACAATGCGACTAAGATTAGTTCTACCACCTTTTAGAGGGAGTTAGGCTCCCCTTTTATACTCAAGGATGTGATGTTTGTTCTCGGTCTAAAGAAGAATCTTGTCTCCATAGTTGTGTTGCAAGACCGTGGCTACAATGTGATATTTAGCAAAGGAAAGGCTTTCTTGAGACATATAGCCACGAGACAGGTGAAGCAAATCGGAGTTTGATTCAAGAACTTGTATGCATTTGAGGTAGAAGATGCATGCAAAGCCTTGAGGAGAAAGACATATTTGGTGGCTGAGAGGGATCATGTTAGACCTCTCAACATGTAGTCTCAGAAGTGGCCTCAGGAAGTTGTGGTGTAGCCACAAATGGAGAAGTAGGCAGGAGGTAGAGTGGAGACATCTACTCAACTAGAGACCTCTAGTAGGGGGAGAGTTCGAGTCAAGTGGGGAGAGGGAGCACATGTAGCTATACCTCCAGGAGTGAGGTGGAGTGATATAGACCCTTAGTCCAAGAATGCAGAAATTTGGGTAGGGTTCATTGAGGTGTGTTTGTCTCATGGATCATTACCCTTGCCTCAACAACCCACAATAGTCAATAGTAGGAGGATCAATGTTAGTCAGATGATGAGAAGTGCAAAAGAGTGTTGATAATAGAGCAGGAGGCTCAGTAGCAGAGTTAACAACAACACAACTTTTCCAATAGATAGTTGTAGACACAAGTGATTCAATTAGTGTTTTATTTTTTGGATGCTTCTCAGTTGTAGATGTTGCAATAATAGTAGCAAGAGAGAAAAGTGTTGCATGTAGTACATTCCAAAGGTGCTAGATTTGGGTAGATGTTAATCCCTTTCTTGTTGAGAGGGAGTGTTGAAAATGACACAAGAAAATCCTAATTTAATTTTGCCTTTAATTAAATTAGGATAAATTCGAATTTCAATTTCAGCAGAATACTTAGAGGTAGTTAACTGAGGTGACCCGACTCTTGTCATTTAGTGAACTCAGTAAATTCAATTTGGAAACAATTGAGTTCATTTTTACATGATTGATTACGAACATGGAGCAATCTATTTCAGTTAATTTGAGTTATTGGCAACATAACTAGTTCTCATTGTTAGTAGAACTAGTGGAGGTTCAGTCAAGGGTGTGTAACTTTTTCCACATTGAATAATCATCCAATTTACTAATCTATCAGCCTAAATTAACTCATGCATGCAAAGAATTCAAGTTACCCAGTTGATATTGGAGTTCAAGGGTAGTGCACTATGAGTTGCAAACTAGTCCAAGTTGTACAAATGGTGCATGCAGTCAAAGAAGGGCCTAAACGAATTGCGCAATTCTCAATGAGAAATTTCCCTAATTAATAGGGACTAATTTCTCATCAAACAACGCAAGGAAATATGGGCTTGGAGGCTCGAAATTTTGGCTAAGTATTGGCTAAGGTTGGTCATTCAGGCAGAGGATAGAAGATACAGGCGCAGGTTGAACTCAAGCTTGAGCAGAACATATTGTATTCATCCAGATTCTTGGTTAATGCTTAATGCAATACATATAATAAGGGTTTTGAGTAGTTGCTTTCCCCTAGATAAATCTCTGTGTATATGTGTTCAATCTTGATGCATGTTAATGATTTGTGTTCTCGATTGTGATTTTCTTTCCGCAGATGAGTAGAGTAGCTTCAAGTCTTGTGATCTAGTAAATTCCATGAGTAGTTTTGAATCTACACATTAAAGTTCTACACAAACAATTACATGAATAACTAGAGTTATAAACATCATAGAAACAACAACAAATAAAACAAACATATAAATCATGAAGATAATAAAATGTCAAAGTCAATAAGATTGTTTGCATACTTACAATAGAGCGTTGATGTTGGGCTCAAAGGGAAGCCCATCTTGAGGTGAGTTAGTCATCCCTCAACATTCATTAACAATAATTTCAAATCATCCAACTTATGTAGAAAATTATTCCTAGGTATCAACAACACTTTTCACAAGAGCAACTTTACAGGTTGGTATAAGTCCACGGTATAGAGATAATCATTTTGTGTACTCTCGGTATTCTCATGTTATGGATGTACGCTATTCAACAACTCTGAATACAAAATCCCCTATAAAATGAAAATTCTGGCAATGTTAAAAATGTATGATAATTGAGTTATATGTGAAAGTAAATATTCGAAAATGACAAGGACTTAAAACACGGCACAAAAGCCCTATTTTGTCTTTTAATGAGATAATAACTATTATATCGTAAATCTAAGACGTGGATCAAGGCACAAAAGTCCCTTTTTGTCTTTTAATGAGATAAAGAGCACCAAAAAGTCTTGTCTCCCACTTGGTTGATGGGATATCTCGTCAGGGAGGTTGATACTCCTGTACCACCAACCACGACCTTCAATCCAAATTCAAAACCCAATCCAATACCTATAAACCTTTTTAGCTTCGGGAGCACCCACCACAAAACCATATTTCCCGCGTTCGTGCCTTATTCACTTTTTAACCCTTTTACCATCTCTACAATCACAGTAAATGTCACCTCCCTCCCCTGTTCACACTTCAACAACTCGTGCCTGGGCAACTCTTAAACCCTTTCCACTCACAACTAATTCCCTCAATTTTCCAGGCTCTGTATTTCTACTTCGGCGAGATCCAGTACAGGCTTTTTTCTCCTCAACTTTTATGTTATCGAGATCATGGACTTCATTTTCTACTTGGATGACCACTCACTCCAACAAATAATGAGACGCATTGTAATACCTTTACAGTGGACCTATATTGTGCTGTGGTCCTTGGATCAGCCACCACAGTAAGTTTCTTTCTCTCAATTCTTATGCTTTGTGTCTAATTAAGGATATTACATTTTGTATCTAACTTTCCGTTTAATTTTTCAGAGAATTAGCATGTAAAGAGGGTTGGTTTAATCCCGAAATGGAAACTGGTTCCTCGACGGCCCCGTCCCAGAGTGTAGGCCACACCCTTTTCAATTTGTACAAGCTTTGTCGCTTTGCTCTAGATGCTGGGTAAGTTTTATCCGTACTCACAGAATGTAGGATCTGTGTGAGCGAATTAATAGGTTACATATCAGTTTTATCTCTGGTTTTCTGAAGTTTGAGAGCCCTATGCAAAAGAAGTATATATTTCAGAGAGCGTGTTATATATATAAATGAAATTAAAGATCTCTGTCTTAAATTAATGAGTAGACCAATTTGATTTTGATTTAGCTAATTTAAAAATGCATCTATTTTATTTTTTAAAATTAAATATCCATGATGGTCCTGTTCTTCCTTTCAGCAACTCCATTTTGCTGTGGGGTG